>JASAND010023332.1:0-24920 GCA_030248195.1 Trissonchulus latispiculum | reverse complement strand
TCCAAAAATGAAAAATGTCAAAATTTTTTCAAAATTCCAAAATTTTTTGCTATGCAAATGAAGTTTTGAAAGTTATTATTTACATTGATTTTGATATTGGGTTTGTTTTAGGAAAGGCCAAGTGAACAACATGCTTCAAGTGGAAATGATCAAGCTGCTCCTATAACTGTAAGTTTTGACTTGTTAAACCTGACTAACTGATGCTGCAGCTTTTTGTTAATACATTTTGTGATTTTGCGTAAACCTCTAATGAAGATGTGTTATTTTCAGTGTTCTACGTGTGGAAAATCTTACAAAGACCTCAAAACTAAGAATCGACACGTTCGTGAAGTGCACGAGGGGAAGAAGAGTCATGAATGTCCAATCTGTAAACGCCCCTTTGCTCGTTTGAATGATATGAAGAAGCATCAAACTATTCATAACGAGAGACCACCTTTACCTGAACGAGAAGAAAAAGAACCAGTAGCGATACCACGAAAGCGAGCAAAATATAAAACGCGGTTCACTCAAACTGCTTTAAATAATGCGCTCCGAATGCTCACATTATACCCTATGGAGCTAGATTTGGATCCCGCAAACTTTTTATCAAGTCAGCAGCCTATTATTATTGATGCTATTGAAGACATTTTACAGGAAGATTACGGACTGAGAATGTGGATGAGTCTAAAGATAACTTTTGAAAAGGATACCGATGAAAGAATTACGATTGATGCTCACTTCAACTGTAAAAACAGAATTTTGTTGCGCGGTTCGGAGAAAGAAGTAGAACTTTCTCTTAGTTTTAATGAAATACTGGATCACATTGAAAATTTTTTGCGCAAAGGTTCTGGGTGGCTTGTTCAGGAAATAAACCATTTAGACGTACATTTCGCAAAGTATCAACCGCTTCGAGGCTCATCATACATTCCTCTACCCGCACATATTGCAAGGAAAGAGGCAATCATCAACGTCCAAAATGATGATAACGAATGCTTCAAATGGTCTGTGCTTTCTGCCTTACATCCAGCACCAGCTAATGGTCACAGGCTTAGCAAATACCTTCCTTTTGCCAATGAATTGAACTTTGTGGGAATGCAATTCCCAGTTTCCGTGGCACAAGTGCCTCAATTTGAGAGAAACAACGACTTAAGAATTAATATTTATGGAGTTGAAAACGACAATGTCATTCCGCTATACATTTCAAAGCGTAATGATGAGCAGCACATCGATCTGCTTCTTTTAACCAAGGGTGATCGTAGTCATTATTGCTGGATCAAAAACCTGGACAGACTCCTTTCCGATCAGCGTTGCGGCAATAGAAAGAAACATTTTTGCCCTCGCTGCCTTATTCCATGTAACTCTGCTGAAAAGAAGATTCAGCATCTACAATTGTGCAACAATCACGAAGCAACGCGTGTCGAGATGCCTGAAGACAAATGGTTGAAATTCAAAAATGTGCATAGAATACAACGATGCCCTTATTTGGTAAGCGAATTCAGCAAGTTATAATATTCACTATCTCTAACATTGACACATTGTTCACTTGTTCACTACAAAGATATATTTGAACTTGCCTATTAGATATTTTAATCCTTTTTACAGCTATACGCGGACTTTGAATGTCTAACTGAGAAAATGCCGGGATGCCAACCCAGGCCGCACAATTCATTCACTTCAAAATATCAGCATTACACACCATGCGGATTTGGTATAGTCGGTGTCATGGATTGCTGTGGAAGCGAGCCAAAAATGGATCAAAGTATAGTTTATCGTGGAGAAGGAAGTGTCAAAAAATTCATCGAAGCTGTGATTGAAGTATGTTTGATTATTCAATGATTCTCGGTTTCGGAAATCTTACACCCACTACAAAGCTGACACACTTCCTACCTAAACCTCTTACAAACTGCTTTGTGTTTTAGAAGAATGATCAGTATCAAGCCAACTTGAGAGAACCTGCACCTCTGGAACTAACGCGTGAAGAACAACTAAGGCATGAGGATGCTAGGGACTGCTACTTATGTGGTAAACCCTTTAACGGTGACAGATCTGTTCGCGACCACTGCCATTTCTGTGGAAGATACAGAGGTGCTGCTCACAATCAGTGCAACATGGGATTTCGTCTGAATCGAGACTTAGTTGTGGCAATTCACAATTTGAGAAGATATGATGGGCATCTTATTATGCAAGTAAGTGAAAATGTATAAGCTTAGATTTACTGCAGTGGCTTACCTTAGTAGCAGTATAGATTTTGCAGTGGAGTGAGTGAAAGTAAGTGAAAATGTATAAGCTTAGATTTACTGCAGTGGCTTACCTTAGTAGCAGTATATTTTTTGCAGTGGCTAATTTTTATTTTAGGAAATTGGGTTGATCTGTAATGAGTTGGGGCTCATATTAGATTGCATCCCGAAAGGAATGGAAGATTACTTAAGTTTAAAAAGAAGAGGGCTCCAAAAAGACAACCAACCAATGACTTAATTGATAATGAAGCTGTCGACGATGACGAAGATGATGAAGGAATGTGGAAGATTAGGTTCATTGACACATTCCAATTTCTCACAAGCTCTTTGGAATCTCTTGTATCTAACCTATCCAAAGAAGGCTTTGAAAAGTTTCGAGCGATGGCTAATGAATTTAATGAAAATGAATTGAAAATGCTTCTGAGAAAAGGCGTTTATCCTTATGACTATATGGATAGTTGGGATAAATTTAACGAAGCTCAACTACCGTCTAAGGACAACTTCTGGAATCAATTGAATCAGGAAGACATCAAAGATGAAGATTATGAGCACGCCCAGCAGGTTTGGAGTCAATTCAACATCCAAAACCTTGGCCAATATCATGATTTGTATTTGAAAACCGATGTTCTACTGCTTGCAGATGTTTTTGAAAGTTTTCGTCGATTTGCCCTTCTAAACTATGGTATAGATCCTGCTCATTACTTAACCTTACCTTCTTTTGCTTGGGATGCGTGTCTTAAAATGACAAAAGTTTGGTTGGAACTACTGCAAGATCCAGACATGTACCTATTTTTTGAACAAGGTATTAGAGGCGGTATCTCTATGATCTCCCACCGCTTCGCCAAAGCGAATAACCCTGAAGTGCCTGACTTCGATCCTTCCAAACCAAATTCCTGGATAATGTACCTCGACGCTAACAATTTGTATGGATGGACAATGGTCCAGAAACTGCCAGTGAAAGAGTTTCGTTGGTTAAGTCGGCAGGAAATAGATGTTATTAACTGGCATGCTCAAACTGATAATCAAAACTGTGGGTATGTTCTTGAAGTCGATCTGGACTATCCCCAACAACTCCATGATTCGCACAATGGTTATCCCCTTGCCCCCGAGAAGCTACAAATATCTGGAGAAATGTTAAGCCCTTTTGCTCAATCACTTTGTGAAGATCTTGGAACCACTCCTTCCAAGGTCGAAAAACTAGTTCCAAACCTTCGCCCCAAAACCAACTATATTATTCACTACCGGAACCTATGTCTGTACCTACAGCTTGGACTGAAACTAACTCATATTCATCGGGTCCTCAGGTTTGATCAACGTCCTTGGATGAAGCCATATATTGAGTTTAATACAGAAATGAGAAAAACTGCTAAGAGTGACTTTGAAAAAGATTTATTTAAGCTACTAAACAATGCGGTATACGGAAAAACAATGGAAAATGTACGAGCGTACCAATCTGTACAGCTTGTAACCGACGAACAGAAATTTGTAAAATTGACTGCTAAGCCAAGATTTAACCGTGCTGTAATTTTTTCTGAAGAATTAGTTGCTGTATCTATGAATAGAGTTTCTGTAAAGTTGTGTAAACCAATCTATGTTGGATTCAGTGTGCTTGATTTATCCAAATATCTCATGTATGATTTCCACTATAATTACGTTGTTGATAAATATAGAGAAAATGCAAAATTATTATTTACAGATACTGATTCCTTGTGTTATTGTATTCATACTGATAATGTATATAACGATATGCACAATGATATTGCTCTATTTGACACGAGTGACTATCCACCATCTCATTTTCTTCATTCTACTTATAATAAAAAAGTTTTGGGCAAAATGAAAGATGAGACGGCTGGAAGTCCAATAAGTGAATTTTGTGGCCTGCGTGCCAAAATGTATAGTTTTGTATGTGATGGTATTGATAAAAAGCGTGCAAAGGGTATAAAAAAGAATGTTGTAAAGAAATGTATTGCCCATGCTGACTATGTAAATACTTTGCAACAGCGAACATATATGTATCTGTATCATAATATGAACTTGATTAGAAGTAATCTGCATCAATTGTATAGCGTGCATTTGAACAAAGCTAGTTTGTCTTGTTATGATGATAAGCGATATTTGCTCGACGATGGTGTATCTAGTTATGCTTATGGTCATTATAAAATAAACTATTAAAGACTTTCTCGTTACAAGTTTAGTAAGAATGGATAAAATTTACTATAGTTTGAAGGATCCAGGATCGTTAAGTAGCATCGAAAAGCTTTACAAAGCTGCAAAAGCAGCAAGATGTGAGCAGAAAAGATGTGAAAGAATGGCTGCTGAGTCAAGAAGCCTATACACTGCATAAGCTGCGTAAGCTAAAATTTAAGCGCCGTCGAACAATAACTAAAGGAATAGATGATCTATGGCAAATGGATCTTGCCGATATGAATAGTGTAGCTAAATGGAATGATGGCTTTAAATATATTTTAGTTGTTATAGATACATTTAGCAAATTTTTGTGGGTATTTCCAGTAAAAGATAAAAAGCCAGAAACAATTATAGCAGCATTTTCCCAGATTCCGCGAACGCCTAAGCATTTGATGACAGACAAAGGTGGTGAGTTTCTGAATGCAAAGTTTAAAACTTACTGTACTGACAGAGGTATTAACTACTATACAAGTCAAAATCCAGATACAAAGGCAGCAATTGCTGAGAGGGTAATTAGAACCCTGAAAGGGAAAATTTATAAATATTTTACACACTCAAATTCTTGGCGCTATCTTGATGCATTGCAAGATTTAGTCACCTCGTACAATAATTCAAAACATCGCAGTATTGGAATGGCACCAGTTGAGGTTAATGACACCAATGAAGATGAGGTTAGAGCAAAATTGTTTCCTCCAAAAGATCGAACAGTACAGTACAATTTTAAGCTAGGAGATTTAGTTAGGATCACTAAAGAGCGAGGGGTTTTTCAAAAGGGTTATTTACCATTGTGGACGAGAGAAATTTTTACCATAAGTGTACAAATTCCTAGTGATCCAGTTGTTTATAAAATTAAAGATGCAAGTGGTGAAGAAATTGTTGGAACTTTTTACGAGCCTGAATTACAGAAAATTATACAAACTGATGATGTTTATAAAGTTGAAAATGTTTTACGAAAACGAAAATATAAAGGGAAAGTACAATATTTTGTAAAATGGTTGGGGTATCCTTCATCGATGAACTCTTGGATTAATGAGGAAGACATCAGTGGCTGACAGCCGACGGCTTACGGCTTACGGCTGACAGCTGACGGCTTACGGCTGACAGCTTACGGCTGACGGCTTACGGCTGACGGCTTACGGCTTACGGCTGACGGCTTACGGCTGACGGCTTACGGCTGACGGCTGACGGCTGACAACTTACGGCTTACGGCTGACGGCTGTCGACTGACGGCTGACGGCTTACGGCTGACGACTTACGGCTTACGGCTGACAGCTTACGGCTTATGGCTGACGGCTGACGGCTTACGGCTTACGGCTGACAGCTTACGGCTTACGGCTGACGACTTACGGCTTACGGCTGACGGCTAACGGCTTACGGCTGACAGCTTACGGCTGACGGCTGACGGCTGACGGCTTACGGCTTACGGCTGACGGCTGACGGCTTACGACTGATGGCTTACGGCCGACGGCTTGAAAAAATATAAAAGTAGTAAGATGATAAATGTAGCATCCAATATGTATAAGTGTACTGATTGCAGCAAGCAATTCAAGCATCGACAAAGCTTGCACAGACATCTAAAGTCACACGCTTTGAAAGAGCCGATTTTTAAATTTCATGCACCTTTTACAATGATTGTCAGCGGAATGACTGGATCAGGAAAGACAAAATGGGTGATTGATATGATTAAAAGCAAGTTGATAGATCCAATGCCAGCAAAAATAATGATTTGTTACAGCATGTTTCAAGAAATTTATAGCAATATTCCCGCCATTTTGCATGAAGGGTTTCCTGATGAGTTGCCTGAGAAAGATACTTTACTTATACTGGATGATCTGATGGCGGAAGTAGGAGACAAACAAATTACTCAGCTGTTTACTAAGATGAGACATGTCAATGTGAGCACTATTTTCATAGTGCAAAACTTGTACTTTGAATCAAAATATATGCGCACAGTTACACGCAATGCTCAGTATATTGTACTGTTCCCAAACTATAGAGACGTTTCAATGATTGCGACAATTGGTAGACAAATGTTTCCAACGAAGAAAGACTTCTTACCAGAAGCCTTTGAAATGGCAACAAAGCAGCAGTTCGGATACCTGGTGCTTAATTTGAAACCAGGTAGTGATCCAAAATTAAGGGTACTTAGTGGAATTTTAACCAAAGAGAAGCCCTATGCATACTTACCAAGAATATAAAAGGTGAATAGTTTTATTGAAAACAAAAAGATGGCTCAAAAATATATACATACCTTAACATTTTTGAAATCAGCACCACAAGCAGTTGTAAATGCAACTCTGTCAACTTGCACTAAAGATTTGATTAATGCTTTCGCAGAAATTGCATTCAATGCACTGTATGGTGATTTTGCATTAAACCCATCGGATATATCGAAGCTGAAAAAATTTAAGAAGGATATTCTCATTCTGGCTGATAAGAAAGTACCCATTACTGCTAAACGAAAAACCCTTAAAAGGAATCAACTAGTGCATACATTGCTTGATGTTATGCTAAAATGGCTAAGCGAGTAACTCTTATTCCTTCTTCTCCAGTGAAAACAGCACCAGCAGCTATTCAACCTGTTGTGAAGTTGGTGGAGGAGGAGGCTACATCTAACTTAGTTCCACTTTTTCCTAAACATTTGCGCAATAAAGCGTCTCTGCTCCTACAGCATGTTAATGTAGAAACAGACAGCAATGGTCGAGCTATTTACCCTGACAAAACAATCGGTTCAAATTTGCATGACCTGGTGAGATATTTCATAACGCCGGCAAAATTTAGTCCACAGCGACCTCTAGATGCCCCCAAGTTTGAATTGTTACTTAAATCGGTTCCGAAAGCAGCACTGGGTGTTGGTCGTGCTTCTGAACCAATCAAGTGGTTAAAATATGAAACCTAGCACACTGATGCAGCACCCGCAAGACTTAAATTTGAGTTTTGTGCTGTAAAAAGTGTTAACAATTGTTTTTAAGTTAATAATGCCTACATACTATTGCCTTACCTTGGATAACCAACCAATGGTTGTGTTTCATTCTGGCTGGTCACCATTTAGCAATTTCCACATTGCACCTTTTACATTGGGTGGCATTGACTACAACTGCGTTGAACAATACTATCAAAGCGAGAAGGCCAAGTTCTTTAATGATGTCTATACTTATCGTGAGATTATCAAGGCCAAGTCACCTCGCGTTCACAAACAACTTGCGAAAAGAATCAAAGGGTTTGATAAAGATAAGTGGATGGTCGTTGCTGAAGACGTTATGCTTATGGGTCTTCGAGCCAAGTTTGCTCAAAATGAACGACAACGAAACCTTCTGATAGAGACTAATGATTGTATCATTGCTGAAGCTTCAAAGTGAGATAAATATTGGGGTATTGGACTGGACATTAACGATGAAAGGGTTATAAATGTAAATGACTGGCCTGGAGAAAATATACTTGGACAATTATTGACACGTATTAGAAATGAATATAGTCAATGTAATAGTATCCGCAGACTTTAAATGTAATATAGATTTGTACAGTTTACCGAATGTAAAATATAATCGAAAACGTTTTAGTGCTGCTACATTGAGATTGTCCTGTACCTGTCAGATATTTAGTAATGGTCGTGTTGTATGTCTTGGTGCTAAAAATGTTAATAAAGCTTATGAAACCCTTAAAGAGTGTGCTGTGTTTTTGACCAGATTAGGCTATGTTGTACAACCGTGGGAGTTGAAAATTCAAAATATTGTCGGAACTTGTAATATAGGGAAAAAGCTCGACTTGTCTTGGATATATCGCTATTTGAGGCACAACTACATGTTAAATTTCACTCCAGAGACATTTCCTGCAATTACTCTTGAGCTAAAAGCAGGTAGCACTGCGCTTATTTTTTATACTGGAAAATGTGTAATTACTGGAAACAAATCACTTCAACAGTTGCAACGCTCACAGAACGAATTGGTAAAAGTTATAAAAGCAAGTAATCTTTCGCTTTGACAAAAAAATGGAGTTTGTAACAATAGCTAAACCACTTAATAACATGAAAATCCAACTTGCTACACCTGTGGAAGCAAGTCAGATAGCACTGCAAAGAGTCGTTCTACCTACAGATGAATGGATTATGATTCAGGTAGAGTTTATTGAGCCTCAAATTTTCAATGGAAACTATGTACCGCTACTATGTGTCGCTCGTTCAGAATATCAACCCAGCACGCTAGTTTATCACGCAACTCGTCAAAGCATAATTGATAAAATTGAACTATCCATTTCTGACCTGCGCGGACAGCAAGTGACAAGCGAAGAATTGGGGTTGGTGGAAATAATTTTAAAAGCTTAAAAGTGCTAGCATTGTTACTTTAGAAACCAAAATGTTTCCAATAAAGTTTAAGCAAATTAATTCAGAAGCAAGAAATATTGGTGAATCCAAGATAAAAGCGACATCCAAGAAAAAAGCACCTGCTAAGAAAAAGTATAAAAGTAAGAAAAAGAATACTAAGAAAACAAATTTCTAATGGCTACATGCGGGAATAAGCTGCTTGAATGGAATGTCCCAATTCCTGTTCAGGAAGATATCGTAAGTTCACAATTGGTTGAAGTCCCCTGCACTACAGCCCTTCCTCGTTCAGATCTTAACAATATTGAATTCAAAATTGATAAAACAGATACTTTTATTGATCTGACCTCTTGTTTTTTATTCATCAGGGCCCAAGTGCTAAAAAAGGACGGAACACAATTAACTGAAATCGATAAAACTGGTCCAATCAATAATTTAGGGTACTCTATGTGGTCTAGTGTAGACTGTCTCATTTCTGACCAGTCAATTACACTGAAGAATCCGTATTATCCTTGGTTATCGTATCTGTTATGTTTAGTCAACTATACTAAACCAGAGAAAGATGCACTGCTTTGTGGGGCAATGTATGAACAAGATTCTCCCTTGTTTTTTGACATTAATTTAGATGATGATGCCCCTCCCATAGTTGTAAATGAAGGATTGCAAAAGCGGTACGATAGAATTGAAGGTTCCAATGTTTTTACATTATACACGAAAGTATTTACTGATACAATTTTGATGCCAAAACTGCTACCTCCACAAACAGAAGTGAGTTTTATTTTCAAGCGTTCTGAGCCAAATTTAATTTTCATTGGTAAAAAAGTGGAGTGTATTTTAAAAATATCAGATGCCAAAATGTTTGTACCTCGAATTAAGCTGAGTGATCAGGCGCTGATACAACATAACAAAATTCTAAATTCTACAGGCTGCACATATCCAGCTCTTCGCTACGATACTAAATGTCGTACAATCTCTATAGGAGAACAAAATCTGGATTGGGTACCTTACAGTGGTTCTCTCTCAAGGCGAGTTTACATCTTCATGGTGAAACAAGCCGCGTATAATGGTTCTTTGCAGAATAAACCATTTTACTTTTTGGATTTTGGAGCTCAGAGAATCTATGTTTATAAAAATGAAATGCTCCTTCCACATTCAATTCCACTTCAAACTCTTGGAGAATATAAGTATCCTAATTTGTATATGGAATTTCTTAGAGGTTTAAACTATAACAATATTGATCTTGGATTTAAATGGGATGACTATAGGGTGGGATTCTTCATTACATGTGTGGATTTAACACCTGACCATTCTGCCGATTGTAACTATATTAGTCCGGAAGAATATGGCACAGTTAGAATTAAAATAGATTATAAGGAAGCTCTGGGTACATCAATTGTCGTTTTCTGTGTTGCTGAGTATAATGCTCTCATGAAGCTTGACAAAAATAGGAATCCCTCTTGGGAAAAGTTATGATACCTCCGTTCTGGTAATGCGCTGTCTATTAAAGTAGCAAAATTTCATCGTATTTCAAAAATGTATTCCTGGGAATTAGTCACCATTTATGGACAAACGGTTGGACTTAGCAGCAAAATGTTCAAATCAGTTCATGAAGCATATGTTAGCGCCATGAATGCTGACTACGACATACCTGATTGTCATGGGACACCACTTATCAAAATACACCATTGGAAAAATGGAAAAGTCATAGAATCTTGGACAATTCAGCCTCCGTTTAGGTGAAACTCCGTTCTGGTAATACAGTTTTCTATAATTGCCTTTATTTCATACTGTACACTGCTTGTCCATGCATATAGTGTAAATGAAGACCTTGTCATTTATTGGTGTTCAATGTGTATATATGCATATACTAAATAAAAAAGATTACAAATAGTTGAAATAAAATAACAACAGGGAA
The DNA here is from genome assembly GCA_030248195.1 of Trissonchulus latispiculum. Lineage (NCBI taxonomy): Eukaryota > Metazoa > Nematoda > Enoplea > Enoplida > Ironidae > Trissonchulus > Trissonchulus latispiculum. The sequence goes on along the minus strand of JASAND010023332.1, from coordinate 14,281 downwards.
ACGTTTACTAATTTTAAGCCTTGAGATTAAACTGAACCAGCGGTTTGTATAATGTCTGGCTGAACAGAAGTCAGATACAAGGTCTAAATAGGAGCCACTTGAGCACAAGTTCTGTTCTTAGACTGAGTTCAACAGGTTTTCTGTAAGCAAAGTATTTTTTTATTTGAAATGGTTGCCCTTAGAAGGGCAGTTGGGATAATAATGCTGAAATACTATCCACTTGAGCCCGAGTTCTGTTCTTAGACTGAGTTTAGTAAGTTTTCTGTAACAAGTTCTCTTTGAAATGGTTGCCCTTGAAGGGCAGCTGGGATACTAGGAGTCACTTGAGCCAGAGTTATGTAAGTTTTTCAACAAGTTCTATTTAAAATGGTTGCCCATGAAAAGGCAGTTGGGATACTAGGAGTCACTTGAGCACGAGTTCTGTTCTTGAGTCAAAATCAGCAAGCTTTCGGTAAGTTCTATTTGAAATGGTTGCCCTTAGAAGGGTAGTTGGGATACTACACGAGCACGAGTTCTGTTCTTAGACTGAATTCAACAAGTTTTCAACAAGTTCTATCTGAAATGGTTGCCCTTAGAAGGGCAGTTGGGATAGATGCTTGACTGCACTGCATATTGTATTTGCGTTGTAGTACTTTGGTCTTATTGAAGAACTAACTAGGTAGCTCTGTCCAATGAGCAGATAGCATAGCCAGCCAATCAGGAGCTAGCTAGCTAGTTCTTAGGTGTATAAATACAGCTAAAAAGAGTTGGGGAAATTCTAATAGAAAAAAAGGCAACCAGGAGGGTGGCGGTGGCGGCCCTGTTCTCCCCCTCTCTCTCTCACTACTTCCGGGATGGGGATGTCCTTAATAGAAATGCTTCTGCTTCTAATCATCTGCTTCTAATCCCAACTACTTTTACGTGTATTAAGATACAACCATGTCAGGTGGAGGTAAGCAATCGACGGGATTAAATGAAATAATGAAATGGAAGCAAATGATAAGAGACAGTATAATTACATTGATTATATTCTCCATCATGATCTGTTGTCTGATAAAATCACAATCTGTCACCAGAATGGTTGCCCAGTCAATGCATCCAGGGAATCAGGAGGGCTCGACATTACAAATTGCAGTCACCCTGATTCCTTGGCTTTGCGTCCTGGCACCATTCTGTCTCAACAGAAACAACGACACTACATCAAGGGGAAAAGAAGGACAGTTTGGAAATCGGAAGGATAATCGCTGCTCCTTCTTGGAACCATCAAGGCCAAAGACAAAAACCAAAATCAAGCTTAGGGTTCTAGTGGCGATATTGAAACTAAAAATATATCGTCCTAGAATTTCTATGCTAATAGTCCTGAGCATCTCCTACACCGGGTTCGAAGCAATCAACAGACATTATCTGGCGGCTTCGCCTGCAGCTCCCAGCGGGCTCGGAGTCAGCATGGGACACTGTTATGTCGCTCCGCCTGCCGGCATCACAACCGGGCTTGGAGTTGCGATCGGGCAAATCGCTACCGCTCCGCCTGGCGACACCCTCCGCGGGCTCGAAGCCGTCGCTGCTTCGCCTGCCGACATCATTTCCGGGCTTGGAGTTGCGATCGGGCAAATCGCTACCGCTCCGCCTGGCGACACCCTCCGCGGGCTCGAAGCCGTCGCCGCTTCGCCTGCCGACATCATTTCCGGGCTTGGAGTTGCGATCGGGCAAATCGCTACCGCTCCGCCTGGCGACACCCTCCGCGGGCTCGAAGCCGTCGGTGCTTCGCCTGCCGACATCATTTCCGGGCTTGGAGTTGCGATCGGGCAAATCGCTACCGCTCCGCCTGGCGACACCCTCCGCGGGCTCGAAGCCGTCGGTGCTTCGCCTGCCGACATCATTTCCGGGCTTGGAGTTGCGATCGGGCAAATCGCTACCGCTCCGCCTGGCGACACCCTAAAATGGCCCGAAGCTGTGTCAGACGGTGGCTCCAACTGCTGTCACTATACGTTTAATGAACTAGACTTCAAACCTCTCTCTCGAGGAACAACGGCTGCCACCATGCAAACTCTTAGATCAAACCAAGCCATTATTCTCGTTAACTGCACAGCACACACTAGCTTTGGAGAAATCAAAACTCCAATTGCGACATATGTGTGCAGCGGTACGAGATTCCTAGCTGATCCATCACTTCAATGGAATTCCCACTCATGGCCTAAGGGAACTCAACTGTCCCCACATCCCATCCTGCCATCCACATTATTCCGATCCTACCTTTTTGGAATCATAGACTGCCACCTTCCAGGGAATGGCCCTCCTCGTCCACCATTAACACTGGAAGATATTCACTTAACTCTAATAATCTGTGGCTCTCTATTAAAAACATTATACTTTGCCTTTTTGCTTCTCGCTAGGACTTTCTCTGTTCGAATAGGTATCTCATGCAAAGTCATGCGTACCTTCAACAACCGAAAGCCTAAAACCAGTGCAGCCATTTTCCGAAGTGGCTTAGATTGTCCAATCAGGCCACAATTGACAGGAGGAGGACCGCCAAAACTAAAAGCACTGCAACCGATTCTTCGGGACATTCAGGGGGATGCTTCCACCAAAGAACTAGTCGCGTATTACCCTAGCCCATATAAAGTTGCCTGTCCGCTATGTACTGACCATCACTTTTCAGGGTCCAGAAACCAAATATTCTCACTGAAAAGACATTTACAACAACACCATACTACGCTAATAAACGTTAAATATGTTTGCTTATTTTGTGGGCATGACACCGGGACCATTCCCTCCAACCACGTTAATGGATGCTCCCGCAGAACAGAATACGACGATCCTTCTGTTCAACTAAAAGGGAAGTACCAATGTGACACCTGCGACTACAGCACCCATAGCGCTGGAGGACTAACGAACCACAAACGAACCCACCAGACTATTACTAGACATAGAAACACAGGAGTAGCACTTCAAAGAAGTCAGTACGATAAACTCATTCGAGAAGTCAAGGCTTCGACACGCCTTGTATCGGATGAGCTCGGGGAAAAACCTGAACTAACACCAGACCTCCCATCAGAAACCGAACCGGGACTACTTCTTGACCTTGCTACTTCCGCCTGTAGCCAAAATCTACCCTTCCATCTTCTAGACTTGTTCGAAAGCAGTATTTCGGAGTGCCAGACCAATGCAACTGACACTGCAACCGCTACTACATCATACAGCGGCAATGACGTTCAACATTTCACACCCACTCCTCCGAACCTAAAACCAAACACCATCCCGGGAAAGCATATTCCTATCAGACGACTCTGCACTATTGCTGGAATTGACATTTATGACACTGACCTAGCAGCTGCAGAGCCAGGAAGCTGGTTCACTGATAGTCTCATTGACATTTATCTCCGGGAGCTAGTGTCGAACCACCCGGACTGGACCTGTGCCAATACCTTTTTAAGTGAAAAGGTGAGACACACTTCCAACGACAATTGGGAGTCGACACTGCTCTTTGCCAGGAAACAACTTGGAGCCAACAACCTATTGGTTCCGCTTCACGTCTACGAGAGCCACTGGCAAATCCTACATATTAACTTCTCCGAGAGATGGGGCAATTTATATTGCTCTCTGGGCAAACCAGATTTCTCCCTTGCCAAATCAGTGACGAAGGCGTTGCTGAAAGCCGCAGACGAGGACGCTCTCGAAGAAGACATTTCCAACTTCCAGCTGAGAACATGGGACGGTCCTATCCAACCCAACAGCTACGACTGTGGCCCTTTCTCTCTTCTTATGGCACTCTCAGTCGTAAAAAATCAAGATGTGCAAATAAATGCACAGACAGCCATGAAATTGAGAGAGCAACTGAGAGAGGCGATATCCATGGGTTCAGCCGCGAACAAAGAGTCGCAATCAAATATTCCGGTTAAACCTATACCTACCTCTAAATCCAAGAAGCCTTCAGTACCGCGAAAGGCCAAACCCACTCTAGCGGAGGCTTTCATCCAGCAGCTGGATGAGTGCCCACAGGACGACAATGAGGCCTTTGATAATCTATGCAGCCTCATAGCCAAAGAAACGAAAGAAACATTTGGTAAACGCCAGAGAAGAAAGGATGACAAACCACGAAACCCGGCCAATCCGAAAGCACCGGCTAACCCCAATCCTAACCCCAACGCCTATCGTAATACTTATGGGGCCAAGAAGAAGCTGCGAAAGCTATTCTTCCTTAACAGAAAGCGAGGCCTGGAGAAAGTGTTAAACAAAGAAAAACCAGACTGCCCAATTGAGCCTGACGAAATTGAAAGCTTCTTCAAAGGAACTATGGGTACAAACTTCGACATTTCTCTCGAAGAAAAGCCAGAAGCATTCGTAACCCTTCCAAGCGCTCCCAGTGATGAAATACTCACTAGAAACTTTACTGCTGAGGAAATAAAGCGGAAATTGAACGCCATGTCCAACTCAGCTCCAGGAGAAGACGGAGTTACTTATTCCATGATCCGTCAACTCGACCCCAACGGGACTTTACTGGAGAAATTGTACGAGAGATGTAGAACGGGCAGGCGAATTCCAACCCAATGGAAGCAAGCCAAGTCAATACTAATCCACAAGAAAGGAGAGGTACATGACTTGACTAACTGGCGTCTGCTCAGCCTACAATCCACTTTCTACAGGCTGTACTCCGCTCTGTGGGCAACCAGACTCTACCAATGGGCAACGAAACATGGACTCATTTCTGAACCATACCAAAAAGGATTTGCCCCCTATGAGGGAGTCAGCGAACACAACTTTATCTTACATTCAGCTATTTTGGAAGGGAAACAAAAACACGGTAGCTGTAGCATCGCATGGATGGACCTAGCTGATGCTTTCGGTTCAATTCCCCACCAACTCATCCATGAGACCCTGGAAATCATGGGAGTCCCAAAGTCGGTTGGTGACATCGTTAAGAATTTCTATGACAATGCTGGGATGATAATCCATACCCGAAAGGGTAAAACCAACCGCATACCAATCAGACGAGGAGTCAAACAAGGCGACCCGTGTTCGCCTATACTCTTTAATCTAGCATTGGAAACCGCCCTACGCTGCCTTCAAAAGAACCGCAGCAAACACCTTCTCATCTGTGACGAACCCATTGGCGCCCTGGCATACGCAGACGATATCGTAATTCTTAGCCCTGATCCTGCCTCCCTCCAGTCACAACTGGACGTCCTATGTCCGGTGGCCAAATGGGCTGGGCTAACCTTCAAACCCCAGAAATCGGCAACCCTTGCTATCAAAGATGGAAAACCAGTCGATCATACATTCATTATAAACGACGACGACATTCCATCTCTAGATGAAGGAGAATTCTATAAATACCTTGGCATCAAGGAAGGACTCTTAGTGGATCAATCTCCACTTGACCTACTTTCCTCATGCCTGACGGACGCCAAGAAGCTATTTGAGAGCGATCTCCTTCCATGGCAGAAACTGCAATCTTACAAGCACCAAATCTACCCCAGATTACCATTTATTCTCCAACATACTGACTTTCAGACAACAAAGGACCTCACTGAATATGACCGAGCAATAAATGCCCTGGTCCGAGCCCATGTCTTAGACGCAACCGACGATATTCACAGTGGCTATATCTACGGACCCACCAGTATTGGAGCTCTTGGTCTGACTGAAGCGAAAACTGATCAGCCAATTCTCCGCATTGCCCGTGCCATGAAGCTTCTATGGTCTCCATGCTTAGTCACCAGGAAGATTGCAAGAAACCAATTTCTCGAAGCTGTTAGACTAACCAGAAGACCGGCGAAAGAAGCAATACAGAACAACCTAGATCCCAGAGAAGCTATCGACGATTTGTCATCAACTGGAATTTGCAACTACATAAACTGGAAAGTCGATCTACACCGCAACAGGCGCCGACAAACCTTATGGATAACGCTGAGAAAGGACATTAAAACTCTGTCCTCATTCTGCGACATCATGGCTATTCCACATGACAACTTCTTCGAACTCTCAGTCCACATGGTAGGATCAGAACTGCCTGTAAGAGTGGGTGAAGCAGGTCTTCGCGGGATTGTCCCACTCTTAAGAAAAGCAGTAGGAACCTTCCATGGCCAGCGGCTTCTGACGTCTAGAGCTCAAGGTAGAGTGCTCGCAACTGGGAAGCCGAATACAGACCAAGGCCATTTCAACTACACTGGTGAGGGCTTGCGACCTAAAGACTACTACTTCGTCCACAATGCTCGGCTTAATCGAATATCTGTCAACTCCAGAAATTCCGGCGATAAGTCATGCAGAAGATGTGGCTCAGAGCTGGAATCTGTAGGTCATGTCCTCCACAACTGTATGCACTACCATGGTACCCTATACACCAAAAGGCATGATGAGATACTGTCCAATGTCGAAAAGGCAATCCCCAAACATAATCGGAAGATCCAACTCAATAGGAAGATAAAGGAGACCACAACGATCAATCGCCCGGACCTAGTGATCACTGAAACTGATACGAACAATGTTTTTATCTTTGACATATCCATTATCAACTGTAGCTTCGAAGACTCCTTCCTTAATGCCCGCTACCGGAAGGTGGAGAAGTACAAACTAGAAGCAGACCAACTACGAGCAAAAGGGAAAAACGTTTTCCTAGATGCTATCCTAGTTGGTTCTCTTGGAATCTGGGATCCAGCCAATGACGGACCTTTGATTTTAGCTGGGGTTTCCAGAAAAAGACTGCGAACCCTCAGAAAGGCGTGTATCTCGGCAGCCATCAAAGGGTCCACCGAGGTATGGTATCAACATGTCCTTGGGAAAGAAAGAGCTGCAAGCAACAACAGAGCCAAACCTCTTTCCAAACCAAGGAACTTCCAGAAACCTCAAAAATTGGACCCAACAAACCACGCCACCCCGACAATCCAGTGCAACTTTCTCCGAAACGGAGGTGGGTCTACAGCCTCAACAGCCAACAAACGCAGTCTGGGCCCAAGAACCTATCCCTCGAAGTCATTCCACTACAACAAGAAACAATCGACTAATAACCAACGAGAGCGAAACCTTCGAAACATTCGAAATGGGCCACTTCAGTTTTCTGGAAACAGTTATATCCCATCACTACTGCCAGAGCTGGAGGCCAATCGGAGGCTGAAGAGTGATAGACGTCTCGTATTTACTGGCACACCACAGCGGGAGCTGCCAAACAAGTTCTATTCCAGAGACCGCCCATCACTCTCCAGAAAGAATCCCCCCAACCCCCACCCCTTCCGAAGATTCCAAACTTCTCGATCTCAAACTATGGAACCTGATAGGAAGCTTCGACCAATAAGAACAAAGCCAAAACTAACTGACCAATCGCTAGCTACATATCTTGAACTGATAAAACTAATAGAACAATTCATATAGAACTTTGCATTTGTGCCATATGTGTATTATAATGCATTCCATGTAATGAATAGCCGTGGGGAATGGCAACCCCTTTGTGCTGTATTGTTTACTTTAAAACCAGTTTGTCATAATTGTGTATGAATAGTAAATTTGTTATAAACCCCCACACCAAACAAAAACCCCCCCTCGCCCCCCCAAAGCCCACCCCCCACCCCACACCCGAGGGGGGACAACAAGCACCCCAAACATGGAAACCCACCCACGAGACCCCCAAACTTCACCACCCCACCATTACCAAAAGATTTTTCACTTACACAACCCCCCCTAACCCCCCCATCCCCCCCGCCCACGCACCACGAGCCCCGCCACCCACCCCGCCCCCCGACCCCCCCCCCAAATTTAAAATATTGGCCTAAAAAACCCTACTCCCCCCACCGAACAACGTCCTCCCCCCCCACCCATTTTGGTTCCCGCCGGGCCGGGCTCCCCACCAAACAAAACCCCAAAATATTTAATATAGTATACCCCCCTTTATTTTCCCCCCCCCCCCGGCACTGCCCCCCCACCAAATTAAGGATTATGAGCAGAAGCCCAAATCTATCACAACAGAGAGGATGGTGAGAGCCCACCCTTTCTTGGAGGAAGTTGTCGCGCAGCGGTGAATCATCGTCCCTTTTTTCGCCTCAATCCTTCAAGTAGTCTGAAGTCTGGACCGACTCCGAATGATTTGGCCGCCGTCATACTGACTCCGCATATTTCTAGTCTTTAAAGACCTTCTTTAAACGGTTTACATGTAAAAACTAGTTCACATGACAGAAGCAACAGATCTGATTAAATTAAGTTCTAATCGAGGTAGTATAACGAACTAGGGTACCTCATTCGTTAGATGCGCCTATCGTTGGTTTTAGCAGGTCGGCGGTATGTATACGTACATGGTTAGTATCTTTAAAGTGTGGTTATTTTCCATTGCTCCATGTGTTTAAGTTTTCCAGTTTCAAGATGAATTTTTAATCTTTTTAGTTACATAAAATCCAACGCTGGTGTAACTCTGCTTGGTTATAAAGCATCAACAAGTATTAACAAGACTTGACTAGCCCTCATGTATTACTGCTTTAAGGTGGTGATTCCTTTTGGAAACATCAACTATGAACCGTTGTTACTCATTCATTCCTTGGAGCTAAGAAGCCATATTTATATCGAAATGAAGCTTAATATTTTGTCTTTCTAATGAATACAGTGAACGTAACTTTAGTTCTTGCAAATTATTTTACTGCATTTTCGAAGTAATTTAATTTTCCAGATTTTTTGCAGACTAAAGCAAATTTTTTCGTGACGTCGGCCATATCATTCGATTCCACTATCAAATAGCTGGGGACCCTTTATAAATTATTATGAAACCGCTCTTCGTTATAAAGAAATTAACTAAAATGTATGCGCAACCTGGATTTTGCCTACTTTTCCTAACTTTGGCAAGCGACCACTTTAGCTCGAAAGCAGCAATCGGGGCAACTAAAAAAGGGTCCCTGGGTATTTTTTATGTAAAACAGGTCCAGTAGGTGGCAACCCTCTAGCTTGCATAGTAAATGCTCCACAATCGCTGGAAAAAATTTGGTCATGTTTTTGCAAAAACTACATTTTTTATGACAGCAGCGTAAGGGATAACATTTAGAAGATTACAATGCCAAGAATAATCGGCCCTGACGACACCTTCAAATTGACACCCTGAGTTTAATTTTACGGCTTGCGTAGCTCAAGATATGGCGGATTATTTGATTTCAGAATTTTTTCATTTTCAGATATGAATAAGAAAATCAGCTATATCTCACTATAGAGAAAAGCTAGAAAGGTTCTTCAAAAAGCAAAAATGTAGAGCTCAACAAGATCATTCGAATGAATATAATCATAGCTATGCAGCTGCTGTCTAATTGCTAAAAATCTGCAAAAACAGCCCTGAATGGAGACGTCGAAGTTTTGACGCGAGATTGCGCGGAGGGCGTTAGAATGCTAAACGAACTTATTTAGGAAAGTTTCATCAAATTTCATCTTGATTTGTGCCGTCAACCAATAATATGTGCCTAAAAGGAATCACCACCTTAAGCAAAAAGCTTTATGCTGCATAATGTTAACAAGTTGGCCCCGAACGGGGCAATATTTCTTCAAGAACCTTTAGCAGTTTCTGTTGAAAGCACTCACAGATTAGCTTAAGGTGCTGGTTCGGGTTCGTGTATTTTTCGGCTTTAAAAGCGCAATTGCCGTTGAAATTCATTCCAATTTGCTACAATGACTTCATTTAGCCTTGAAAACATTTTAAAAAAAGTCGCGGCTTGAAAATGAGATTTTTTTAAGAAATTAGCTTTAATCCACCATAACTTGCACTGTGGCCAACCTACACGGACAAACTTACAGTCATTCGAATCCTTTCACCAAGACCTACAACTTTGCTCTTGAGAGTATTCTTTGATTCTTACGGTTTAAGAGATAACAGCGAAAATTGATTTTCGAGGTCCAAAAATGTCCATTTTTCGAGAAATCAAATATTGCAAGATTTCGACAGCTTCAACGTCGCTGGTCCGTTGGTCAAGTATTGTCCATATTTGTTGTCCTTAAAGGACATGTTATGCCCAAAGGAGAGCTCGCTGCGGCATTTCTGCTTAGGAACCGTGTCCAAAATAAAATCATGTAAACGTTGAAATTAACACGAATTTTGTGAAGTTTTTAATCGTTTACACGATTTTTACACGCTTGCTTTTTGTGGCCTTCTTTTTGCTGCTACTTTTTTCTTTCCGATAAGTAGCAACAACGCTGACTGACTATAGCATACAACTGCATAAAAAGTTTAAACTTGTGCACCAAACTTTTTGTTTCCTTTTATCAAATCTCAGACTTACTGGCTGTGCTACAAAACTTAGCAGAAAAACCAAATGTAAAGAAAGCCGCTTACATGATTTCCACTCGAGTAAAATCATGTAATCAAATCATGTAAACGGTAAATTTTAAACATATTTTTGACACAGTTCCTTACGCACAGGTACGAAAATGTGAAATTTTGAAAATCGCAACCAAATTGTTTCGAAAACGGATTTCTCTCAACTCCTGCAAGCAATTAGAAAACGGCTTTACATACTCATTTTTGGGACAATCGCAGACAGCTATTTTTTGTGGTTTAGCGTTTTGTCTTTCTGTTCGAGAGAAGTAAGCGTCAAAACTTGAAAATTTTGACGAAAATCAGACAACATTCATATTTTTCTCGAAATCTTGAGCTTCGTTACTCATTAAACAAATTCAGAAAAGATAGCCCTCGGAAAGACGTTTCTTTTGAAGCTGGAACTGGTCGCTTTTCTTTAGCTTTCCCACAGTTCGAGAACTCTATGTTCAAAAATTGTTTTCTTGTTGTCGCATGTTCTAGTTGAATAGTTGAAATGAGGCAGCTGTACTCTGCGTAGTTGTAACAAGCACATTCTAAGCTTTTTTTGAGCAGGGCCTAGCAACTGCGGCACACGATGTGACAATTATGTTGCTGCTCTCCGCAGACCGTTAAAAATACGGGAGGCGGAGAAGCAAAGGTCAAGGACAGAAACGTGACCCCCAAGCCAGTCAGACGTACGGTTATTTCAGTTGCACCCAACCCAGGTCAGCAATGGTTGTTTGACCAACCACCACTGACCCCCGCATGTCAAGGACCTTTTTCACCCTCCATGTCTACTTCCGTCCCAATCAACTTTTCAAAGAAACCAAAGTAAATAATAACTTAGCTAAATCGCCTTGCTGTGGAGCTCTCCAATGCTCCTTCCATGCCGACAGCCGCTATGAGGCTGGGCTTGTGTTCCTCTTTTTACCATAGTTACTATCTATACGAAAATCAGTCTTGGCAAATCAGCTTTAAAATGATATAAAAATTATTGCTGAACTCCAAAAATTGAGTATATTACAGTCTTATTACATACAAAATTTGCTGCAAATACCCGAACCAGCACCTTAAAGGAAAAGCATATTTTTTGTTGTTCTGCCTGGAGGCAGAACTATTTACACGGAAAATAGCCATGGTTAACACTATGGATAGGGCTTGTCAGCTCAACTTAGCCTATCTTCAGCACTGTTCTCGTATGCTGTCCACCTCCTTTTTTTAACCGAAGGGGGCAAGCAGCCAATGTCATCACATTATTTTTCTGTTTTTTTTAATTGTTTTGGCAGTTTTGTTTCAACTGTGACTTTCAATATATATTGCACGCCGTTGTGAATATTGCAGGCCGTTGAAATCACAATTTATCTCCCCCCCCCACCCAACAATTTCGTTGTGCTGAAGTTTTCTGTTCCCCCCATCAAATACTGAATACGAAAACATTTTATGCAGAATTCTAGCATTTATGCAAATTAGATTAGAGAAATATGAGAACAGTTAATCATCAACTGCTTGGCGGACTGGTTGCAGTACTTTGCTTGTTCTTTGGAGATGTCAGATATAACAGCCCAAATATTTGATTCATAACTTCTACGTTAACCAGCGCTTGTCACCTTGACAAATCTGTTATGAAACTTTAAGGATACGTGTGAGTCAGGACCGAGGCACAGGTTTAATGCTAGTATGGGCAACAGCTCTGGAAGTAATCAATTTGTGCTAAAGAATCTACCAAAAAATTGCAACTTAAGAATGAGTGACAATGTTTGCGAAACTGGACAGTTATTGTCTAAATACAAGTATTTTCTACTTTTTTATCCTGACAAAAATTCTTGGAAGTCAGCACATGCTTAAAAATTAATGCACGCAAACATCTGAAACTAAAGACTTGAGATGGCACATCTGACGTGTTTAATCTCGTGTTTAAAGTAAACTTGAGATTAAGCTCCTGTTTTAGTTAATTTTAGTCCCAGAGTTAGTAAAGAAGGTACAGTAATAACTTGAAATATTTAATTTAATTTTGCAAATTTTCCAAGATGGAGTAAGGTAAAATTTACTTAAAATGATGCTAACCTAAACCCTGACGACCGCACTCCTTAGTCAGGACCAAAACATTAGTACGTTCTGCTGTGTCAAAGTAAAAGTCAAGATTTACAGTAGATTCTACTAACAGTACATAATATAGTATATATGTTCTCGTGCTCAGTTGCAGAACCACGCCCCTTTTAGGGGTCCTCTTGTTATTCTATTCTAAGTAGTGTTGGAAAATAAGAAAATTTTGCGGGCCGGGCCGGCCCGCGGGCCGATGGGGTCCTACGGGCCGGGCCGCGGGCCGGGGGCGGGCCGGGCCACGTGGGCCGGCCCGGGGCCGGAAATTTTTACGGGCCGAACGACCCGACGTAGCAAAAACGGCCCGAACTGTTGGGTAATTGATTTCAACTTGTTTTACGTCTAATCTCAACTTATTTTACGGCTATTTTTATGTCTTCCATTTTTCACAAACAACAAATAGCAATAACAAGTGGCCACTGTTCAGTCGACTACGTGTTTGGTAAATATTACATTGTTATGAAGAAATCCACACATTATCTAAGCTGTCGCTCCTACTCCACTCTCAACCTCATGTTACAATTCCGATTCCATTATTTTTCAAAGATGCTGTCCTACTTTTTTTGAAGCTTTTCACTTCCTCAAACTAAATGTCCCTTGTGTTAAGTTTGTCCACGTGCTTGATTTTGGTATAAAGGTCTAATTTACATGACCAATAGCAGGGGACGAACTATTGTAGCGGGGCTAGTAGTTTAACCTACGTACTAACACCGTTACCACGCCCTGACGTAGCGGACGCGGAGACCGTGGCACAGATGGATAACAGACCGACTCAGGAGACGGTCGGGACAGCCTCGCCAGACAATATACGCAGTAGATAATCCGATCCTAAGGGCGAGACGACTCGCACTCTCACTCACTCAAGATTTGAACTACCTACCTAGCAGGAGCTCAGTGAAACTCAAACCTAACTAAATACACTTTAATTAGGAACAGAACAACAAGTAGTTATTAGTTATAACAATAACAACAATATAATATAGGGATGACCCTCAGGCACACAAACAAACACACAAAATAATATAGACTTACAGTTAAGGCTGACTGGGGTCAGCCAACGTACCAAATGCTCTGGAGAGAGCTGAGGGAGACACAGAATATTTACAGAAATAAAGGGGGAGAATAATATATACAGTGGATGGGGGCAAGGAGCGTAACATAGAAAAGCGACTATACTGGGCGAAAGAATAACACACACTGACTAAGCAGTCAACAGGAAGCAGTCTAGACAGGCATGATCATCACGTGACTAACGGAGAGAAACACACAGCAGTAACAGATAGGTTGACTATGTGTCAGCCCTATCCGTTACACCTCCCCAGGGCTCGCCATCCGAACTCCCGAGAGGATCAGATGACGATACCCTTGAGGAAACTAGTGAGCTGAGCTCTCACAACAAGCACAGACAGTACAGAGCAATGATGCTACCAGTACGGTACAGTGTAAAATGACAACTGCAAGTCACGAAATACTAAACTAAACTAACTAGTCAAATTTCTACGTATATATGCATAGAAAAAAACACAATAAACGAGTGATTAAATACGGCACAATACGATGGTTAAGCATATACTAGCGATGCCAGTAACAGTCACAAAAAAAGAATTAAGCATTTGTCATAACTATACGTATTAATAGAACCATATTAATATTGGGAATGGTAAGTAGCTTAATATGAAAATACAGTTGACTTTCCAAAAGTAACTCATGGGAAAGAGGAGTTACCCTCCTTTGGAATGTATAGTCAAACGAGTGTGTTAATAAAGGTTAACAAAGAAAATAAATTGAACTTTCCGATAAAATAATTAATTAAATTAAGTTTAACCAAGCCGAGCTAGGGTTGATCAGGCCTTCGCTCAACAAGGCAAACAGCCTATGATAATAATAATCGTAATAATAAAGTAACCATAGAAAATACACACCGTTAGGGATAGGTCCTATGGGAGCAAA
>JASAND010023331.1:0-82991 GCA_030248195.1 Trissonchulus latispiculum | reverse complement strand
TAGAGGCGCATAATGAATATATTTGAAGTTGGTCTTAAATCACTTTCTAAGTATATAACTACACGAGCTTAGTGTTAAATTTTGTCAAATTACATAGGCGCTTCCTCGGACTTGTATAAATGTGTTGGGATATATAATTTAAAATTTTCATTTTATTATTTAGGCATTAATCGACGTCATGTCACGATTAGCAACTGTCCATATTTGTGCTATCTTGAGTCGACCGTTGACTGGTCTGTACTGAATTCACCAGGGTTCTCCGTGGGTGCGTCGAATCAAAAATGTGGTAGGTAAAATTCAGCTTACTTCATCAGTTATAGATCATAGATCTACAGTTTTTTGCAAATTCAATTTGGCATATAATATTACTTAGTGATATATGTATAATCGGCATTAATGGAATCAAGAGCTCATAATTGTGTATCACGTCATTTAGAAGAAAAGCAAACCGCTAGAATCTTCTTCCTTTCATTCAGTGACGGTTTTTTTCACCAGAATATGTAAATGTTCCCTCTTTCGAGAGGTCAAAATTTCACACTCCTTTCCTCGTTTGTGAAGGTATTAGTCAGCCAAATCAGTCTGTGTAAGTTTGCCCTCTCCCCACGCAGAAGATAAATAGATAATTTGTCAACGCGGCCGACAGCGACAGCCAGCAAAACGAAAAGGAAGGTGTCTCCACAATATTTGACTCTTTGTTGGTGAGTATATATGTCGTAGCAAGATAGCAAAATTGGCAAGATCGTTATCTTGCTAAGACCGGCAAGATAGTTACATATCGTGCTAAAATTTTAGCAATATATTTATCTTGCCACGAAATTTAACAAGATAATTATCTTACCAAAATTGTTGGCAAGATAGTAATCTTTCAAGAATTTACCAAGATAATAAGAACAAGAACAAACAAGATAACAAGATAACAATCTTACCAGTTTCAGAATGGAAGGTGTTTTCTATATTTGGAAACAAAGATAGTCATTAATTATCCTTGTTTTATGCAGTTCAATCAGATTTATGCAAGGAGGGCTTTCGCAAAAATTGCTAAATATATAATATTTATAATGGAATATGCCAAAGTTAGAAAATTCCTAGCAGAATAAATAATATACATACTAGGTATCTTATTTCAAAATTGACTGAAAAATACAAAGATTGATAACAATTTTGCCGACAAAACCAATCTCAGAAATTTAGTTCTATATACATGCACATACTTATTTCTATTTAGCATATTTAGCTTTCCGATTCATTTCAATGGTCAGTAATTTTAATAATCATGACGTATATAATATTTGTTACTTAGTACATTCGTAGGAATGCATTTTCTATTACAAATACTATTCCAGCTACAATACTTAGCAAGATGGTAATTTTTATTATTCCTGCTGGAGCAGGAATGTATAAAAAGAGAATTAGTATGTTCGTTGCAGTATGAGTCATTTGTAATGAAATTGGTAAAGTCTAAAATTAAAATCTATCTAAATTGAATAAAACGTGGCTAGGACTTGTGGAATCAGTGGAGAAGAATCTCCCTGCCATGGATTTGCGAAGAAGATCAACACTTATCACTACGGAAAGTAATTAATAAATGATGTCCAAGCAATAATTGTATGAATTGTTTTGTGTTTGCCAAGCCAGAGTTGTCTAGTACTCAATATTGAGGGAAATTCTCAAATAGGGATTAAGGTTTGCACTCAATTAAGGGTAGAAAGTGTAGTCGCAGTGATAATTTTGAAGCTTAAACATCATTAAATTACTAACAGTACTGTTAAATATCAGCAACCCAGAAAGGTTGAAATCAGCGTAATAATCTAGTCTCCTTGTCCGGGGATGTGGCGCAGTGGTAGAGCGTTCTACTTCTTAAACCAAAGCTCGGCGGTTCGATCCCCGCCCTGGACACTTTTCTTCACATCTTTCAGATCCTGATTTCAACCTTTCACATTTGGCGACCGTACCGTGTCCTTACCGCTTTGAGGAGATGAAGTCGTTTGTGATGCCTGGGAATGGTGGAATTGCAGGTCCTTGAGATAATTGGTTTGGTATATGGTGGTCCTCGTGGTGCTAAGGGTTAATATGATGGTTATTGGTTCTTGTGTGATTTGATAAGGCTCCCGGCTTTGAAGAAGAAAGAAGTAAAATATGGCCTCGGGTTAGGAGGCAGCCGGGGAGCCGCCCTTAGACCACACTGGTGCTTTGATTTGAGGACTCGACCTGCAATTCCTGGAAATTCGAGGCCGAATTTCAATTAGCGAGGGGAGTATGTTAAATATCAGCAACCCAGAAAGGTTGAAATCAGCGTAATAATCTAGTCTCCTTGTCCGGGGATGTGGCGCAGTGGTAGAGCGTTCTACTTCTTAAACCAAAGCTCGCCGGTTCGATCCCCGCCCTGGACACTTTTCTTCACATCTTTCAGATCCTGATTTCAACCTTTCACAGTACTAATCTAGAAGTTGTTGGCAAAAGGGTAATTCGGTCACCTATTTCCCAATGACCGGAGTTGTCACTCCACCCTACCTTAACTGGCTGTGTCTTAACAAAATTTAAAGGACCTTAGAGGAAATTAGTGAGTTGTTACTCCCCACGAAGGGAAGTACTCGTAATTGGACCAATCTTAAGCGTTTTAATGAGTTGTCACTCATAACTTGAGTCAAGAATGCCCCCTATTCACCACCTTGCACGTCTTTCATTGACTAAACATGAACCAGCAGGAAGTCATTGACTTTTAATAGGCAATTACACACTTGATCAGCCGAGAATTGGTCATCAAAATACCTATAAAGTGGAAATCTACGCTAAAAAAGGGACTAATATTGGAAGATGGTTCGATTTTAGGTAGAAAACAGTTAAGTACGTAGTTATGTAGGCTTAATTAGGGTTAGTTAGCATTAATTAGGTAATAATTAATTAATTTTAACAATTTTGGGTCGAAACTTGACTTGGGCTCATCTGAAAGAGAAGTTGACGCTGATCCCGAAAATCCAAACCCGACCTCCTAACTCCCAAAATTAAGAAAGTTATAAACAAAAAGGGTTTTTTAAAAAGGGTTACATTTTGATGGTGTAATTTTAACGTTCTAGAACAAAAAGGCGCTCTAGAACGTCTTTCCTTTTTGGTTTGACTTAAGTCAAACCTTTTTCTCTTTCTTCTTTCCTTTCCTTCTTTCTGTTGGGCCTTTTCTCAAGGACCCAACAGTTGTCTTCTACTCAAGCTTCGGCCGAAGACAAAGCCAGCAAAGAGGAAAAGGGAAATGTACACAATTTCCAGCCCAAGTCATGGCTAGAAGGGGGCCATTGGCCTTTAATAATAATAATATTGCATTAATAAGTAGTTAGGAATGCGTACGTAAGTATATACTAGGTAACTATGTAAATTATTGGTTCCGGAAAATTGTACAATTCGAGCAACAATTAGTAAAAGTTCTAAAAATTAGTAAAATTCTCCCTTTGGTTACGTTTATATGTTAAAGAAAAGTTCCCAAAATTCTACCAAGTTTTAGGGCCAGGGATCCATCAAAAAAGGGTCAGTTGGAGGGCAATAATTCTCGAAACTCATTAATATTGACCCTCGGCAGTCAGCTGGCCCGCCTCGCCACTGCGCCCCATATGTAAAAGGTGGCAAGCTTCTGGAAGCTTCCAGAACCTTCCAGAAGCTTTGCCTCAAAATCAAAGAAAAATCCGCTTCCAAACTTACTAATGACCTGTCATCGGGCGGCTAGCAAAACTGTCAGCCCGACCCCAAAATTTTCTCTCTAATCAGTGTTCGTTTGAGTGCGACCGAGAGCGGTTGTTTTTCCCCTCCCTTCTAGTGCGCTCTCCAGTGCAGTTGTTGCCTGCATGGGGACTAAAGTGCACTCTCCCCGGTTAGGATTAAAACGTAGGGCTTTTCTGGCCCACTGAGAAATATACCACGAACACTTACAATTTAAGGGCCGCATAGGTTTGTTATACCTGGCCAGGACCTACCAATGAAGGACAAAACGCTAGGATTTGACGGCCATTTTGGCCATATTTTTGTATAGTATTGAGGCCTTTTTTTGGCCATGTTTTATGTGTGATGTTTTTGGGCCTTCGGGGCCAGTTTTTCTGTTTTTATACGGCCAACGAACCTAACTTCTATATGTATTTTGGGCCAGTGAGCCCCACTTTTTCTCAGTATCTTGGGCCAGAGGCCAGTCTTATTTCTCTAGCATGTGTGGGCCTTTGAGCCACTTTTTTTAGTTCTTTTAAATTAAACCCTTATTCTTATTATTTTATTATTTTAATAACGGGGCAGCTCATGTAAACTCCTCTTGTTCGATGGAGGTCTTGAGAACGGTCCCTACTTTGGTGTTTCTGTTTTTATACTCGACACTCTCTTATTATCGAGGTTTGTTGACCTCCACCCCTCGTTATTCTATTTTTATTTAGTTACTCTTTGATTTGCACTTTTCGGTCAAGCCACGACCAACACTTTTACTATTTTTTATAGGGCTCGTTGGTCAGTAAATTCGGGGTTTCAATGTAGAATACGGGATTGCTGAGTGGGAACCCCGCCCCTGAGTTTGAGCTAGAGGGTCCCTTTGCTACGACCCTAGAATATTAAGCTAGTAATAGGTAGTTTCACCCCACAGCCGGCAACTAGGAGTTGCCGGCCTTATTGTTCCGTCACGGCTTTGTTAAGCCTCAAAAACTCATTGTCCGTAATTTGTAATTGTTTGCTGTAGGTCGGTATTGAAATTAGTAGGTTACGAAAAAGTAGGAAACGAATCCTAAAAACGAAGTTCTAAAATAACCATTTATTTCATAATCCATTGTTTAAACAATTAATAATCAAGAGTTTCACGGGGAATGACCGGCTTCCCCTTTACTTAATGTAACAGTTGACAGTAGTTTTGTTTTTAGTAATGATTGCTTGGCAATCATTACTCACGTGGCTTTCACAAAATTTTAAAAGTTCTTCAAAGTTCTCAAACTTCTACGCTAAAAGTCGAGTTTTAGGACTCTAAAACTAGCAATAAAATCTTTACTAAATCTTGTTAAACTAATGACTAATAATTACGTAAAATAGGTACTTAAGGCCCCAGTTAGGGATATAAACAATCCCATAAATTAGACTTAGGGTGTGTGAATTACCCCTAGGTGTGTGCGTGCGTGTGCGTGTGTTTGAGATTAGTTAGATAAGTACCCACTTAAGTGGTTGCGTGTTTGTACGTGTGTGTGTGGGATTGTATGAATGACATTGTATGGAAGGCGCGATTGGTATGAATGACTGTAAGTTATCAGTATGAGTGTATGCTAGTCTAACTGTCGTATAAAGGACGCTTAAATGATTAATTATGTTGTGTCGTAATGTTGGGTGAGTGTTGTCTGAATGTCGTATGAAGGATCAAATGGTTACCTAGTTGTGTGATCTGAACTGTGTGCGAGCATTATATGACAGATGTTTAACTTAGTAATAGGATTAGTAGTCCGAAAGTGTATAAGTGTTGTGTGTATGTGTAGGATGTGTTTGACTAAGTGATTGTTTCTATTTGTAACGGCTATCTGTGTATAATTGTGTGAAACATTAGAATTAGCTAGGATTCCTATAATAGGCAGGAAAGTAATAATAATTAAGGTAATTTTAGGTTGCAAGCCTTGTATGCGTGTTTAGATGCCTGTGAATGTGAGTTTATGTGAGGAAACTAGGTATAGGCTCAGTTAAGTGAATTCGCAGATGGAACTAGGGATCTAGGGTCACGGGGACCCCGCATTAGGTCCTTACCAGTCAAAAAAGGGTTATCCTCGATTCGTCCGCGTAGGCCACTCTTTGTTAAGAGTGCGGACGAATCGCATGAAGGAAAACTCTCCAATAATTGATTCTTTTACTCAAAATAGATACACAGTGTTATTGCTATTGTAATTGACTATAATTAACCTAGACCTTGACTGTAGTAGCGACCACCGTCGTCGTTTTTAGTTCAAGGCTGACACATGTTGTTATTGCCATTTCTAGTCGATTCAGTTATATGCAGCACAAACTTCGTCCGTAATTAGAACCGCAAGGGCGGTCTGGCACCATTTCATGGCAGTGCCCGTGTTTAAGGAGAAATCTAGCAAAACCCTGTCTCATAACAGTTCAGCAAGGGTAGAGGCTTAACCTTGCCCAGTCACTAACCTCTATAAATGTGGGTTAAAACAACCTTTCATAAATGGCAATAACCAGCATCAGTAAACCGGTAGACTTAGTTAATATTAAATAGTAGTCATTACTGTACTTGGAACAAGCAGGATAACAGTTAGCTACGTAGGTATTAGGGATAGTTACTAGAGCCATCTTCCAATAAAGGCAAAAAATCAGCAAGATGCACAAAGTTAATCAATTTCCGACGTATAATATCTGTTAAAGCAGGAAGTTGTTACCTTCCTCTTTTAAGACCCGGGAAAACGGAGGCCTTAAACTTGCTTACCATATGTTTAGCAAATATGCGCGTTAATGTTTTTCTAATCAGTTAATGTTCACCATAAACAGGAAGTTGTTACCTTCCTCACCCGGACCTGGAAAACTAGAGGTCCTAAGCTTAATCACGCTAGAACAAAGTAGCAATGCACGTTTCAAGACGATTAGTAGTTGCCTGTTTCAGAAAGGCTCAAAATAACCGTAATCTCACGCTCCCAGTCTGGGTTGCATCGAAGCAAGAAGTATAAGGCGAAATCATGTGGTAATGGCAATTTCTTGCACCAGAGTGCAAGAAATTGTGCGAAAAAACGGTATTTCGCCCCAAAGTTAACTCTCAATGCAGCGATATTGTTAAAACTGCACCAAATCAAGATATTCTCGCTAAACTTTCAAATTTTCACAACAAAGTCAAGTTTACAAGTCTAATTCTTGTTCAGAAAGCCAAAATGTGAGTAATGGTTGCTGGGTTCGAATCCCGCACCTATAACTTGTACTAATGGGTTTTAACCCATTTGATTCAGGTGCGGAAGGACAGTCTCTCTGCCACAGTTCGTATCCTGAATTCCAGCCCTCAGTGGATCAGACGTGTAGTGACGATTCTGTAGTAATTATCAGTGTGTGATACGAGTCCGGAGAAGGACCAGATTATTGGATTATTGGAAGATTTGCCCTGTTGGCTAACCCTGTTTGGAATCAGACTAGCTGAAGGTACATTGAGGCTGAGTACGCCTGATTAACAACTTGGGGCAGAGACGATTGCAGAGACAGCACCAGAATCAACAGTGGGACCTGAAATCTAACCCAAAACGAACCTAACATTGCTTTCAATCTCTCTAAAGTAACTCTTTCTCCCCCATTTCAAAAGATGAGTCTATTTGAGCTGATCGTCAGCCTTATTGAAGGGGTTATCACCCCTTGTCTGTGGTCTAACTAATCATTGTTAATTTCGAGTCAGTTGGAAGCAGAGATATAAAGAAGAGATTAAACCTAAACCTACCTTGTACTAACACCATAACCGTTCCCAGGAAACTCCCAACCGGACCGACCCTTGCGTTGTCCCCCCAGGTGACCGAACAGCATCCGAAAGTGCTATTGTTACTGGCATTTCGGGCTCACCCACAGACCGGAATCTTGTACTACTAATCACTTTAATCTAGTTAAATTACCTTTCTGTAGCTTTTGTTATTAACATACTATTGTCCTTGGTAAGGAGGACGGATAAAGAGTCTTAACCTAAAGCACGAGCACAAGCATATAGGGACTGCACAGCAGAGTTTAGTGGTAGATTACGATAAGAGGAAGAAAGAAAGAATTAATCGGTTGAGTTCAAGAGTCAAGACCTTGTCCCTACAATAACCACTAATTTGGGTAAACTGAGTACTGGCAACTCTGGCAAACTAGCTTACTGTTTGCTGTCAACTGTATAATTGTGTTGTACGTTGCCCATTGCACTGTTTGCGGTAATATTATTAGTCGTACACCTATACTCACCATTGTTCTTAGTATAATAAGTCTTGTTATTTGTATCAATAAATTGCCGTGCCTTATAATCAGTCGCATCACCTAAGGCACCTATCCTGATCAATACTGTGGAGCATATCTGACCCCTGAACAAGTAAGCGATTGTAATCAGACCCCTTGGACCCTACAAAGACAGCGTGATCCCGGATCTTGATTTGTCAATCAAGGTCTTTATACTAGAGTTCATTGTCACTGAACTGAGTCGCCCCCTGGAAAGCAAGTGTCGACCCCGCTTGCTGACGACATCAACGGAGCCTGACCCCTTCCTAAACGAACTCACGATCAAGACCCCACCCAGGTTGGCTGCAGGGAATTCTCAGTTTTGGACAAACCACCTTCAGAGAATCCGGTGCCTAAGTTTATCATAAACGCGCTGACCTTCCGTGCTTTGAAGTGGTTGTTACCCCAAGCCTGCGTCTTGTTAGACCAAAACGGACCCTAATCCTGTCGAAAGAAATTGGAACCAAATCCAAGCCACTTCATTACACATTTCTCTATTCAGAAGCCCTATCTTCAACATAGGGCTAGCTTAGGGCTGAGTATTTTTGGGAGAGAATATGCAAATTAGTTTCGGCAGCTGCTATTTAAGCAGCTGAATGGACAGACTCTACGCAGTCTTCGGCTGTCTGCAATCAAAATGGTTGCGTATTTTTGAGCACTAGTGTAGCTTGGGAGCTACACCAAGGTGCACTAGGATTAGGTGGTTAGATAGTATCAAGAGTACATAATACGTAAGAGTATGACAGCAGTCATACTCTATGTATTATAAGCGTGACACATCCTCTGCACGCTAACGGCTGACCCCCCCCCGCAAATTGGACCCCTCACTTCAAAGAATTTTGCGCGCTATGCCTGTGTGTTAAAGCTCGAAGCAAACACAAAATTCGTGAACGTACTGCTTGTGTTTTCGAGCTTTAAACACAAAAGCATAGAGCGAGTGAGCGTACCCCCGTTTCGATTGGGTACTAATTTCAATGGGGTCCAATTTGCGGGGGGGGTCAGCCGTTAGCGTGCAGAGGATGTTTCAAGCTGATAATACATAGAGTATATATGCCTGCTGTCATACTCTTATGTATTATGTACTCTTGATAGTATGTGTAGCCTGCTTGCATTCACTAGCGGGCTTCCACTACTATATCCCACTGGATTTAGGCGATAAAGCATAAAGCTTAGAAGAAACAACAAGGACCAAACGCAAAACACTAAAAAATAGGATAATAGAAGACTATGTATTTGACAAACCTTCTGATGTTTTTGTAAAACACATCCTTAGGACACATAGTATGCACTGTACATTTAAATTTAGTCTCCAGATGCGTAAGCGTTAAAGTATCAGTGGTAGGTAAAAGTAGTGTTGCCTATAGGGATTATGTTAGTTTTAAATAATTAAGAAACAGGATTCCCGTGAGGGAAGGGCGGGGGGTCAACTCAACAGCCAGTATGATCCAGCCAGTCTTAACCTGATTCGGCCAACCGAAGCCCCGACAAACGAAGTCCTATTCTGGCGACGTCTTAAAATGGGGACTTCTTTTGGCGGTTTCCCAAAGTCGAGACCTCTTCCACCAATTGGGGTTTCTGCTGGCATTTGAAGACCCCAAAGAAATCAAAATTTCCCAATCGGAAATTGAAGCAAGGCCTCAGTTGTTACTAAGAAATTATTCAACTGTAATTGACTAATAACAGGTCTACTTAGGAATACTGCCCCGTTTGGGGCCTACTTGTTTAAATTTTTGAGAAAGCACCCCCCTTGTATTATACTCAGCATCAGCAATGGGTTATACTATTGACTTTCTTTGTTGCCAAATTGAAAACACATTTCATACTGAAACTGGTACGATAAATGTCTTGCTAAATTCTAGTAAGATTACTATCTTGCCAACAATTTTGGCAAGATAGTTACCTTGCCACGAAATTTAGCAAGATAACTGTCTTGCCAAAGTCTTAGCAAGATACATAACTGTCTTGCCAATTTTACTATCTTGTGAGCCAATCAAATAGCAGAAGCTTTCGCGCCTTTAGGAAGGGGAATTTTGGCGTTGACCGATTCAAAAATCTTTGAGCGAAACTCTGACTTCTCCTAACGATAAAGATCTTTCGCACATTCTCCTCGAAGAAAAATTAGACGGTACATATTACAAGTTATATCGAAACGATTTGAGTCGCCCTTAAGCTTTTTGGTTTCTTCTTGGTTAATCCAATTCAAAACCTAAACAATAGATAATATATAAGGAATTGAGTTTCGATTTAAAGATTCCTTGTTTGATATTTTAGGAGAGACGAAATGTGAAGGATGTGCTTATTGTTGGGGACCTACTCCGGAGATGTGTCAAAACGGCAAATCTTTTACTTTTATGATTTCTGACATAAGCCAATTTGATTTTTGCTGTCCGGATGTTCTGTTGAAGGGGAATACTCGGGCTAGCTAAACTATTAATTAAGTTCATCGTAATGACATCAAACCAATACAGGGTGACAAAAATGCTGTTTTTTCTCCTTTTTATTTGTTTAGTTTCGCTGAATACCGTTGAAACGTTTTTAGATCAGACGAGATGTGATTCAAGTGTGGATTGTCCTAGGAAAATCTGTCATGAAGGGAAAATATGCTGTGATAGTACTTGTCTGGGTGGTTGTCATGGACCAGGGCCAACCAATTGCTATGTATGTAAAGTAAATGGTTCCTATTTGAAATAGCCAAGAGAATTGTTTCATGTAAAGGATAAAGCACTGCAATAGGTTTAATGCTTAAGGTTTAGGGTTTAAGGTTTAAGGTTCAAGCAATTCGGCGGGAAGGTTTAACGAATGTCTGAATATTAGGCGACTTTTATATCAAATAGGGCCCATGTCAAGATAAAAGACACTTTTTGCTGTGCTCTGATCTATCACTTGTTATTATTGGAGCTTTTATTTTCATGGGGGTTCTTGGGGTTCTGGGGTTCTTAATTTTTTGTAGAGATTTGATCTATAACTATTGTTTAGTTTCTTTTTTTATGGGGGTTCTGGGGGTACTTGGGGGTTCTTAACTTTTCGAAGAGATTTGATCCTCTACTGTTTAGTTTTAAGTGTATGCTGGCAGTTCTGAGGGTCCTGGAGTCTGGGTATACCGAAAAGTGTGTGCGGTGCCTGGACTTAGATTTAGGACGAACTTGTGCTTCTTGTCGTCTGCTTTCGATTGATACCCATATTGTGGATATTGAATGTATGCATACAGAAATTTTAGTCTAAATTTATGAGAAAAGCCAGGAGAACCCCCCCCAGTACACCCGGGTTATATGTGTAGCGCAAATGTGATTCTCCAATTGGCTACCCGACAAGTAATTGTCGGAGGATCTGTTGCTCAATAGATAACGGACCTGGCTGTCAGGAACCAGGACGGGGAAGCCTCGCCAAACTATAAAGTTATACAAACACGAATAATAATCCTACCTGCCTAGTCTAACAACTAACCCTAACCTACCAAAATAACAAGGCCGTTAGATAAATGATTTAATAAACGTACGTACATACGGTGGGCGTAAGCCCTGACAGACAGTCAATCCCAGACAAACAGTACACACACACACACACACACAACAATAACACAAACAAACCTTAGGGTTGAATGAACCCAGTACAGTGTACACCCCAGGGGGAGACAGCGTAGGTGTAGAGGAAACACCGGAGCGTATGACCCAAACGAAAGGAGATGTTATCCGGGCGACCGAAGAGCAATTATAACCGACTGGAGTTGGGAAAGGGAAACTGATGTGTTGGGGAGTTTTCAAGGGAGACCCCCAAAGTAGGCGGGGCTTAGAGAGACATACAGCGCCGCCATTACACCAGCCAGCGAATGGCTGACAAACACCTATGACAATAACAATCGATATAGGCAGGTAAGCTGCCAAAGTAAATAAAGAC
Organism: Trissonchulus latispiculum; assembly: GCA_030248195.1. Lineage (NCBI taxonomy): Eukaryota > Metazoa > Nematoda > Enoplea > Enoplida > Ironidae > Trissonchulus > Trissonchulus latispiculum. Next base: position 71,162 of record JASAND010023331.1, on the reverse strand, counting down.
CAGACACGGAAGTAGATACACACACGGAAATAACAGGGGGGTAATTTGCATATTTACTCCTTACACTACATCTCCCCAGGGCTCACATGACGAGCCCCTGCGAGGACACCATGTAAATGGGACACTGCACTTTCCTACGTAACAATAAAAAATAAGTAGAAAAATACAAAATACAAGTATATATGGGGAATAACACATACTAATACAGAGATTAGTAACAGTACAAAATAAGATTCTGGTAACAGAACCTGTAAAAGGTTTAGAAAAGATATAAAATTACAAAGAGAGTAAATACGAACAACTAGAGAAATACTCAAGGGGCCAAGAGAGAAGGAATTCTCTCCTTTGGTGGATGTGATCAAACGGTAGTGGTAAAGTAATTTACCTTAAAGATGGTATGGTAAGCATACCAAAAAGTAAATTGGAGTAAACCAGAAGGTCCGGAGTATCCTTTCCATTCCACTGGTTTACGGAAACATGGGGAGTAGAAGGAAAAATTAAGAAAAGAAAAAGTATAAAGAATTTATACCACTAATACCGTTAGGGACCTGTCCTAATGGGAAAAATACCAAACCCAATCCCATAGGTATTTACTAACTCTTTATAAATGAATTTGAAGTAATTTCGCCCAAGGTACAAGCCAAACGCTTGACCATAGAAAAGTAGAAAACAATAGATCAATATATATAAGGTGACTAATGTAATGCAAAGGCAAACAAAATACTCTAACCTATACATACTATTACAAAAAGACTAATGTAGTGAGCTTCCAAATGTTATGCAAACAGTAGAAATATGGTGGCATAAGGCCAATACAAAGCTCTACAAAAAACACATACATTCAAACATTCATACAAAACAAAATAATTGGAAGTAGAAAAATATACACGTATTAAATACACGCAATTAAAGCCAAGTGATTAAAGAACTTACGTACTAATCAAAAAGAAGAACAAGGAACAAAGCAAATAACAAATTCGTGAGTAAATATTTTCGAGACAAACTAGTAGTAATACTAACAAGAAAAATAGAAACTACAAAACACAAATGAAAACGACAAAGAAACGACTAGTCAAAAGCTACGTAACATAGAACCAGTAATATAAATTTGGGGTAAGCCCATAAAATACTAGTACCAAATACTAGCAAAACAACGAAATACTGAATACAGAATACGAGTTAACCTAAATTAACAAACTAACAGAAAAAATACAGCATATATATACCTGCGTACTGACAATTTAACAAAACTAGAAATTTTCTGACAAAGCTACCAAAATTACCAGGATTGACATAAAGATCACAAAAATACGACACAAAATTATGCAAAGTCACCAAAACTGAGCGATGTGAGATTTGGAATAGTTCTTTGGCATATCTGATGGTGTAAACCAGTAATGGTGCTGGAATGATCCATTGAGCAAATCCAGATGGAATAATTGTTCATGGCAGTGGAGATTTGGCAGTGAAAAGTACAGGATTACCAGATTCATTGGACAATGTCAAAGGTAAGGATAAATTTCTCAGGTTCCAATGGTTCAAAGAGTCCAGACTCCAGATTACAAGGTAAGTGCCAGGTACATATCCAGGTAAGAAGAGACTGATATGGACAGGATTCAGGATTAGAAGAAATGGTACAAGAAGTGGGTGTAAACCCTAAGGTAAGGCCGCTTCATTGTGGGTGTAAACCCTTTAACAGAACTCGCGATAGAGCAGTTCACGACGATCAGGCTGGTTCACAGGCATGCCTTCCAATGGATTCCAAATGATGATGAAGGCTGCTGGAAAGAAGGCGTTGTCCCGATCACCTGATGGTTCACGATCTAGCCTGGTTCAGTCCTTATGTTCTAATAACGCCAGCAACTTTCATTCGATCTGTGCTAACAATGAGGAAGAAATTGTCGGGAACTGTTTACATCAATCCAGATCGACGAGTCAGAGTGTGGACAGATGGTGTTTGTCGGGATAACGGGAAACCTTCGGCAGTCGACGGGATTGGAATCTAATTCGGCATACGATTTTCAGGAAAATCAGCTTTGCCTTTGAACTCAGAGAAACAAACCAACCAGAGAGCTGCAATTCATGCTGTAATTGCAGCTTTGGAAATTTGTCGCTACGATGGTTTTCACAGAGTCATCTTCTACAGTGGCGGTCGGCTTCTCGTTGAGCTTGGTCCTGCTGTTCGCTGCTGGAATCATCGAGAGGGGTCCGATTGGGATCAGGTTGAAAGTCAGTCCATTTGCCATCTCTGTCAGAATTCCATAGATGGTCACGACTATGCCGATGGTCGCAAGCGAGTATTGCATATGCCGAAGCGACGGAAAGACAGAGAATCCACGAAAACCCGATTGATGGAAAGTTTTGGGAAAAATCAGTCCAAAAGCTTCAGCAAGGGTTGCCAGACCGAGATGGGTTTCCCGGAAGGATTCCCCTGCGGTGACTTGGAGGCTTTCCCAAGGTAACTCGGGCCATTCCGGAATTTGTCGACGACGAGCCGCTCGAAAGCCAATCGCTTGAGCTACGACTTCGCCGAGTTCGACAAAAGAAGCTTCGAGTCCAGTCAACCCACAGAAGCGGGCCAACCGTAGAAGGTCATTGGTGGTCCCAGTTGTAACAAAATAAACAGTCTCTGGGGGTTGGAGGAGCATTTGCAATAAATGCAAAACCGGATAAAAGTCCGAGGTTGATGCCAAAATCTCGCTAACCATAATTAGATAGACAGTGGGCTGCGAAGATGGAATAGGGCCCACCATTTGGATCATTGTAAATGGTAGCTTCCGCAAGGTTCCCGAATTGGGGCTAGACCCACCTTCGGGGTCGAAAGCAACCATGCCAGTTTCCCGGTACATCCGGTAGATGTCAGGAATAACAGTCAGAAAGGTCATCAAATTGTTCACAACGACCCTTCCGCCGAAATTTGATGGTACAACCAGCCGTTCGTTACCGAACTGCTGGTGCTGACGAATGATGTCTGATGAGACGAGCTCCTGTGCCGCTGCACGGAGGGACTGACGAAGCTGATCATCAGTCGACGGGTCCAAATTCGAACGCAACCGATCCGCCAAATGCTGGTGAAGAGACTGAAGCGTGCGTCTAGCGGCTCGGGCCTCGTCGCGTCGTTGTGGAGGCACCCGATTTATCTCTTCCACCGTGACCGACGGGTAGAGGAGTCTCGCTGCTCGATCTTCAGGGGTACGGGCTTCAGCTGACTGCTGCTCGATCGTCTCGGTTTCGAGGCGTCTTCGATGTAGCGAATGGCTATGATCCGGAGAGACCGTAGGTAGTCGTTCAAGGAGTGAATCCATTCCACCAGCTAAACGCTGATCGCCAGAGGCACCCTGGTCGTCAGACAGACCAGATCCCTGTAAAGGGTTAGCGGGACCAGGTTCAGCAGGGCCCCCAGGTTCTTCAGTTTCTGCCGATTCTTCATGCTGTTGTTCATCGTCGTCTGACGTAAGGTCGACAGTCTCTGGTCCTTTTGAGGGTTCCAGTTCATGAGCTGGGTTACCTGCGTCACCAGCCGCAGAAGGAATAGGGCCGGGTTCCACCGGTGGGTCGCTGACTGGTTCACGAGACCGGTCGGCCCCATGAGATGACTTCGCCCGTTTACGAGGTTTCTGTGTTGATGGCGAACGAGAACGGTCTTCCGGGTCCGTAGGGCACGTCGCATCGATACTCCGGCTTCGTCGCTCCGTTTCTGCGATGCGAGTAATCGCTTTCTTGGCCGCGTCCCGACGGGGACGAGGCGACGCAGTCGAGTCCGAAGGCGATGAGGTCAGTTGCGACACGCGAGCTGCCGCCTGACGTTGCAGAGCTCGCATTTGAGCAAGCTGCTGATTCACTCGAGCCAGTTCTTGCTGAGCCTGTTCCAACGTCTCTTCATCTGTTGTCGACTGTTCCTCAGGAGCGTCCGCCGGGGCTCCAATGGAGGAAAGAAGATCAGCCACGGAAGGGGTCGACGCGACCTTCCGAAGCTTCGATGTGGGATTTCCAGACGAGCCTGCCAAAGCAGTTCCACTCGCAGTCGCCGCTGGGCGTTTCTGACGTGACTCTGGCCTAGCAGTTCCAGGAGGAGTTGAAATAGTCCCCGATGAAGAGGTCCCAGCCGCTGCCGGCAATGGCCGAGACTGCTGACCAATGTCCAATTGACCAGATGGAAGGGTCGAGCTCTGCCGGTCCGGCTCAGTTTCGTCCCTGGCTGGTGGTGTAAACCTTTCAGCCTCAGAAACTGCTCCAGCCGGAGAGATCGGGAGATCCACCGGATGTGGGGAAATTCCCGATGGCGGAGGAGTTGGAGCAACTGGCCGCATGTGGGGTTGCAACGGCAGTGTCACCGCCGCCACGGCACGATTGGCATCGGTCACGACGCTGTAAAGCGGACCGCTAGACGTCTGAGCCAACCCAGAGGACGTTGTCACGGGACCGTGACTGGAGGGATTTGGAGGCACGTTGAAAACACGGGCAACGGCATCCGAGTGTCTAGGCGGGAGCCCAAGCGGCGTTTGATCAGCAGTTAGTTCCTGATCCACGGAAACATAACCACCAGGAGGCGGAAAAGTGTCCAGATTATCTGGATCCATTGGTGGTTGCTGACCAGACCGATTGGGTCCAGGCAAATCCTGTCGCTGATTGTCACTCATGGCGCTAAGCTAGGCAAGTAATTGCCAGAATGGAAGCTCAGCGTAAGGCACAAATCCTCAGGCACACCGAATAAGGCAAAATATTTGATCCAGAAGCTAAGAAAATCACCAGTTTCTGAAACACGCAAAAAGAAAGTGTAGGAGACGATCACACATGCAAAGTTTTCTTGTGAGGTACATATATACGTAAACAAACATGGGGTGGAGGTGATGGAAAATGGAAGGAAAAAAGAAAAAAGTAAATAGAAAGGGTGTTAGGGACAAAAATTTGACCCACCCAACCTATAGAAGTTTGAAGTTTGAAAGAAACCACCCCCCATTGCTTGTGCAGGGAAGTACACTGACTAGGTGACCAGCAACAGCCTATTGCTGATAAACTAAGACGCACAACACGCACGCAAAGACCCTGCAGGGTGGCTAGGCCCACAGAGACCCTAGTGCACTTACGTACGTACATAGACCTCAGTCAACACGCGTACATAGCAGAAGTGCAAATATACGTATATATACGTACCTGCCGTAGGCTCCCACTTCAGATGAAAAATCAATAAGTGCAAGCCACGGCCTACGTATCCAGTAGGTAACTACCGTAAGACAAGAAAACAAGTGAAACTAGACTAAATGCTGGAACAAAATGACCACAATGAAGAAACAAAATGGACAAAATGATGGACAGAGAAGAACATAAATCACTTACGTGCAGAAAACTGACCATGACCAGCACTTACGTGCAAGTTGGGTGTAAACCCGATCGAAACCTACCTCTGGATGGATCAATCCTTACGTGAAGAAGATACCTTGACCGGCCGCTCAAGATATGGCTTCAATTTTTCAATGTGGATGATTTCTTGCTTCTGCTGAGAACCAATCTTCTGGATCTTGAAGTTGACTTCTGAAAGCTTCTCCATTATCCGGTATGGTCCTTCATACTTCGGCTGAAGTTTGTGGCACAGGCCTGAGGGGGTAACCCCTGTGACCTTACGCATGACCAGCATTCCTGGCTCATAGTGGATCGGACTGACCTTCTTCTCATGGGCCAATCTGTTCTTCCTGGCTGAAGATTCCAAGCACGTACGTGCCTCCGACCAAGCTTTATGAAGAGTTGCCAGATGCGATTTCTTATATTGATCATAATTCTCCACGACTTCTTCATTCTGACTGTCGAAGAAATGATCAAGCGGTAAGCGCAGATCATGGCCGGTCATCAGAAAATGTGGTGTATCTCCCACTGAGCTATGGACTGATGAACGGTAGATGCACAGCGCCCAAGGTAGATAATCGTCCCAATCAGTCTGATGGGCATCAGCATACTTCATAAAGATTGACCGTAAGGTCTTATTCAATCGCTCCACCACACCATTGGACTGAGGGTGATACGAAGTCGTGCGTTGGAGTTTGGATCCACTCAACTTGCCAAGCGCGGTGAACAACTTGGACAAGAAATTTGTCCCACGGTCAGTGAGCAGATTCATCGGCACTCCCCATCTAGCTACAAATCCATTGAAGTAGTAGAAGGCTACCGTCTCTGCTGTTTCGTTCTTCATTGCAAAGGCCTCGGCATACCTTGTGAAGTGATCCACGATGACCAAGATGCAAGTGTTGCCTCTTATCGTCGGATTCTTCGTGCAATGCATGACGTCCAGACTGACCAGATCAAGGGGACGATGTGCTCGGATTTCGTTCTTCAACCCGGCCTGTGGACGGAGGGGCCCAGGGTTGAACTTCGCACAAACCTTACATGTGCGGATGTAATCGGCGAGGTCCTGCGCCATAGTTGACCAGTAGTAACGTGAGGCCAGGCTCGCATAGGCGGCCTTATGGCTGCGATGGCCACCAACCATAAAACCTGAGTGAACCTCATCTAGGATCATCTCCCGATAGACTTCCGGCACCGCAATGACCTTAAATGCAGTACCTCGACGACGACCCCGCTCGTCCAGGTGCCATCTGAAGAGAAGTCCATTCTGGATGAAGTAGTGATTCCGGAGTTTCTTCAAGCATGCCGCTAATAGACCATCCTCCGGTAGAACCTTCCGTTCTATAAGGTCGAACATGGGTCGAAATTCGGGGTCGGCCCGCTGTTCTCGTTTCCAGGTGGCCAAGGTTACCTGCTCGTGAATGACTGCACAGACTGTGGGGGGTACATCACATCTGTTAGATCCATCTCCAGCTCCGTTGGCCTTTCCGGCGATGGCAGCCTCGAAAGCGCATCTGCAACCACATTGCCCCGACCAGGTCGATATTCTATCACGAAATCGAATTCCTGTAAGCGGAGCGCAAAACGCGCTTGTCGTCCAGCTCCAAGAACGGACTTATTGCTGAGGAGATCACGCACTGCCATATGATCCGTCCGAATGATGAAAAGATTCGCAGACACGTAGTGGCGAAACTTTTGACAAGCCCAAACGACTCCAGCTCCTTCTAGATCCGTTGCCGAGTAATTCCGCTCGTAGGAAGTCAAAGTCCGGCTGGCGTAAGCCACTGGACGTGTTGCCACGCATCTGGCTGCCCCGGGTTTCTTCGCACTTCGTGGCACTGATACTGGCTGTTCGAGAACAGCCCCCAGACCATGGTGACTGGCATCTACCGAAATGATGAAGATTTTGTTGAAATCTGGGTAAGCCAGAACCGGAGCCTGGGTGAGGGCCCTTTTCAAAGCATCATAAGCCACCTGACGAGCTTCTGTCCATTGGAATTCGGAATCTTTCTTCAGGAGTTCTGTGAGGGGAGCCGCAATCTTGGCGTAATTCGGCACGAATCGACGATAGTAACCGCTCATCCCTAGAAACGATTTTACGCCTTTGATATCCGTTGGAGGAGGCAGCTTCGCCACGGCTGCCACTTTACTCGAATCCACCGAGATACCCTCCGAACTGACGATATGCCCTAAGAAAGGGACTTTCTTCCGAAGAAACATGCATTTCTTCAGCTTGATCCGCAGCCCGTTGTCGCGAAGCTTCTGGAAAACGACTCTAAGCATGGCAAGATGCTCAGACAGGTCAGGTGACGGGATGAGGACATCATCAATGTAGACGGGCAAGCCGGTCAATACCTTCTCCATGATGCGCTGAAATGTAGCTGGCGCGTTGCAAAGCCCAAACGGCATAACATTCATATGGAACAAGCCCATATGGGATACGAACGCAGTTTTCTCACGATGCTCAGGATAGACTTCCACCTGCCAGTAGCCAGCTGCTAAATCGATAGAGGAAAAGATCGAGCTACCTTTGAGTTGGTCCATGATCTCATCGATCTTCGGCAGTGGATAGTTATCCTTCTTCGTAATCTTGTTCAGCCGTCTATAGTCAATCACCAATCGTGTTGATCCGTCCTTCTTGCCGACGAGGATGCAAGGGAACGACCAAGGACTGGTTGACGGTTCGCAAACGCCTTCGGCCAGCATAGAGTTGATGTGCTTCTCGACTTCTGCCTTCTGTTGAGGGTTCATACGATATGGTCGGCTTTTGACGGGACCGTCCTTACCCGTGTCGATCACATGCTGATCAATTTTCGTACGCCCAGGGTTTCCTGGACGAGCCACGATATCGTAGAACTCAAGGAGTAAGTCCTTGAAGCTCTTCTTCACTTCTTCAGGCGCATCCATGTTAGCAAAATCGACGTGAGTCTCAATTTCCCGTACCTTCTCTTCATCGGTCGGCCCAGGACGAGGCGTATGAACGTCCGCCGAGTAGTAATCTCCGACGAAGCGTCGTTCCAGATCTTCTTCTTCGCGATCAACAGTGTCAGTGCCTAATGGGCTGCACTGGATCGCAGTACGGTGTGGTGGTTCACAAACCTCATGGCGAGGGACCTGGGGAACCGGGTGGACAGACACAACGTTCACCTCTTCCAGCCGTGGTCGGTCGGACCGATCCAAGGGGTAGAATCCAGAACCCATCCGCGTGAGTTTACTAACCCAATTGGCATCGTCCCCCAGCCAGAGCGAATGCGTAGCAGGGTGACCAAACCACCGGTTGAGATGGTGGTGTATTGACTGAAGATCAACTCCAGTTTCAACCACATAGGACGTCGGACGGTCTTCTTCTCTGACTTGCACTACGGGGATCGCTTCACCCAACTTGGCGCCCTTGGGAAGGTCAACAGTACGGTCTCCACCATTGTATACGCGGATATACGAGACCTTGGGGGTTACCTCTAGAATGCCGGCTTGAGGGTAAACCCGTCGACTTTCGATCAAACCCGCATCAGGCTCATAGAGCACAAGCAAAGAAGACTGCAGCTTGAGACCGTCAGGCTCAACGGCCTTTACAGGGACGTCGCGCTCCTGCCCCGGGAGAATGCGCATAGATTCCCGAACACACAGGACGACGTTGGTCGTTACCTCGACGTTGAAGACCGACGCAATAGCCCTCAACTCTGCCCGATTCAGGAAACTCAATCGATCAACACCAGACGCCTCGATGTACCCCTCGCGTGGGTGGATCGAGAATCCCAGATCAACAAGAAAGTCAAAGCCAAGCAATACCTCTTGTTGGAGATTTGGAACCACATAAAAGCTGTACGTCAAGGTCCAATTCCTCATACGCAGAGACAGCTGGCACTGACCAAGGATCGTCAAGGAATTACCTTCACCAGCAGCCGATATTGATGGCATTGGGGCGTCAAGGAGTGGAACGCCCAGGGCATCCTTAATCCGTTCATAGAATGATCTCGATATCAGCGAAACGGAGGCACCAGTATCCACTAGCGCTAACGCTGAGATCGGGCCCACACGGACCAGCACGTAAGGTGCTTGGAATAGAGCTATCTTCGTGGATTCGGCTACGTATAATGATTCTTCGCCTGTCAGAACCTGACGGACGGTAGGTCCAATCACTGGATCAATCAAATTCACCGAGTCCAAATTCGTTGCTGCTCCGCGTTTACCCGAAGACTTCTTGATCTTAATGGTTGCCTTTGACGTTGACGGTTGGTCAACATCCGCTTCCGGTTCGACAGTCATCTCATTATCGCTGGAATCCGGCTCGACTGAGGCTGTAAAGCCTTTGGGACGCGTCAAAAACGCTTCCAGGATCGCTTCGAATTCATCCATGCGATCAGCGAAATGTTCCGATGCACGCTTCGTAGCTTCTTTCTGCCGTTTAGCAGAACGCTCGAGTTTCTGTTCCTCTTTCCGAAACTCATCGTGAGCGCCGACGAGACTGTCCCAATATGCTAGCAGCATATCAGCGTCCAAGTCACCCCACTCCATAGGAGGCGTTTGACCAATTTCAATGTCTGGTTCGGATGGGGTGGGCGTTGGCGGGGTTACCTGGATATCCGGTTTGTCCCAATTGCCCTCGTCCGAACGACGTAAGGTCAATTTCGGAATAGGTTCCTGAGGAGATGAAGTTTCCTGGTCCGATGAGGCTGGTTTGCCTGTAAAGGCTCGTTGGCGGCTGCTTGTCGACGGGCGGTCCCCAGGGCTCGTGTCACGAGACCGGGGTTTAACCGATTTCGTGGCACTAGCCCCTTGTGTAGCACTGGGGTCCGCCGGAAGACTCTTCTTGAGCGCCTGCTGAAGCGTCGGGCTATTCCGCATTGAAGACACTTGAACCCCAATCGAGTTCGAAGAGCGAGATTTTGATGACTGATTCGAGCAAGAAGTGGACGGTTGGTCCACCGCTGCTGATGATACCGAGTCCTGATCGTCCGAGCGACCAGCACGATTCTTCTTCGGATTTCGGCCATTCGCCGGTTTCCGTCGGCGGCTCTGTCGCTGCTTGCCCTGGTCGGCCTGACCGTTTTCGATAGAGCACACCAAATGTTGGCATTCCCGACGAGAAAAGCCCATGATGCAACTCCAAGCATCAGAGCTATCACTGTCCTGCGTCGGCACCGGGTAATCGTCGCCACGTAAGCCGCGACTGGAGATCATAAATACGTGTTCAGCACCGTTCCGGAGAAAAGGCTCATCCTCGACAGGATGAGGCTCATCACCAAATGTACGTATATGACGTTGACGGGACGACAGAGGTGTAAACCTTGTCGGTTGGATGGCATTGACGGAATGGGAGAGCGGAACTTTGAGGGGATTCCGCGCCCCTTCTACTCGTTTCCCTGATCTTCAGAGACAGAATTGTTCCGATTGTCCGATCCAGATTTACCAGAGCCACCCGACTTCTTACCCCTCCATTTGCCCCTACGTTGACCACCGGACCGGCCACCGGAATTGTCCTGCCTGGAAGATGCCTGACCATCAGACGATTTCTGGTTATGGTTGGCATCCGCCACGACCATATTACCCATGACCAATGTGCCAAAACGGCGGTTTCGGAACATGGCCCCACGTTGCGGGTTTTTTCCACAAACTCGCATGGATCGTATATATTCAGGACATCTTTCCCACATGTGGCCTTCCCGACCACAATAATAGCAGACAAATGGTCCCTTACCACCGGGGTCAGCGTTTCGCTTCTTCTGGTAATCCACCACACAGCAGAGGTCCAGGTCGTCCACACTTTGGCCCTCCAGCAAGGCCCCGGCGGTGACCAATTCCCCTTCACCACCTGAAGAGGCACCACCCACTTGCTGGACCAAAGCGTTTTCAATGTTTTGAAGTTGGCGCTTCATGGAACGCAGATAGGAGGGACACGCCTCCCCATCAGCTGATGACGTACTAGGTTGTTGGAGGATCGCGCTCACCGATTCCAATTGAGACTGGGGGTCGCCGTCTTCGACCAAGTTCAGAATACGAACCGCACGAGTGATAATGTCATTGGGTTGTTCGTAAATCCAATGACGGGCATCAGCAAACGAGCTCGCGATTTTTGCCCGTAAGGAGCTTTTCAGACCGCGAGAGGCCCGTTCCACCACTTTCAGTTCCCGTTCCTTGGGGGATGAGGTGGGGAAGCCCTTACATGCAAGCATTCGAAGTTCATTGATGTACTGGTGGCTCGATTCTGATGACTTCTGCTGGCGCTCGAAAAATTCACGAGCGTACTCATCAGCAGTCTTCGTGATGGGCTCGTAGAACTGCCGTAAGGCAGACACCAGTTCTTCATATGATTCCGTCGGCTGACCATCCAGATCCTGTTTGACCGAGTCACTCAACAAAAACCAGAGGATCTGACGTTTGAGTTCAACGGGGGCTCCACTGGCTGTCCAGGTGCTTTCGAACATATTGAGCCAAATGGACAAAGCCAGGTCACTGGAACGACCCTTGAATTTATTGATAGTCTTAAACCAGATCATATAGTCCTTCATCAAACGTACAGTCTCTGCTGTTGGTTGGACCATATTGACCATTGGGATAGGCCGAGGAATCACCACTGGAGGAATCACCGGGGGAGAGGGCGGATCCTCGTTGGGAAAAATTTCTTCCCTGATATCACCAGGTCCAATCGCCAATTGACGACCAAGGTGGCCTCGCCGGGTGAATGACCCGCGAAGACTCGCCTGCCTCGAAAGCGGCGAAGACGCACATAACGGGGTTCGCAGCCCCGAACGGAATGGTAGCTGACTCGAAAATGGACGCGTAGTCACGGTTACGACGAAAGAATTACCCATCTCTCGTTGGGTTGGGGTCGCTGTACCATGGGTTATTGCAAGCGGTGAGCTTGTAATTGTTGGGCCAGATGATGGAACGTTTGTAGAATTGGAGGGTACAGGACCCACCAGGTCACTGGGAATGAGTGCCCGACCGGCTGGTTGCGGTAAACCCGTCCATTGACCGCCTAGTTCTGTCGGGTCCCAAGAGAGACGATGGTCACCCAAGGGATGCCAGTTCGGAAAAGGGTTCGGCCCGGGGAACCGGAAACTGAAGGAAGAGTTCAGGTCCAGGTCCAACTCGGGCTCCGGTATACCAGACGTTGGAAATACCGTCCGCAGAAGTTAGCATGAACTGTTCTTGGGCACCACTCTGATCCGCTGTTCCCAGGGACAGAAAGGTATGAGCAGGAGATTCTGGTTCTTGGTGACCGCTGGGACCCAAGAATACGGTCACCAAAGCTGGCACCAAACCCACCAGAATGTTCTCCCTCATCACCAGGTGTCGGGTTCCAGATGAGATCCGGCATGGGCTGATCCATAAAAGTACGTATTTGCACGGCTGAGCTGGTCTGACCAGGTAACTGGTCTGCTTCCTGATTTTCGGATGATGGATTGTCCAGATTGGTCAGATTCTCAGTCAGCTGCTGATCGTTGGACACTATGGCTGTAAAGCCGGTGCCGAATTCTTTTGAATCAGTTGGAGAAACGGATCTTCGTGATGAAGCAGGTCCAGATATCATTTCTTCCGATGAGTTGCTGTTCACCGAGGCCGAATGGGCCAATTTGGAACTGGTCGGTAACGACCCTGACCGTAAATCTTGTAATAGAACCAATGTCTGAAAATGCACCTAAATCCCGGAATTCACAAATTCGGATTTCACACTAGCTTGGAAATTTTTCGTGAATTCCGAGAACTGGGCTCATTTCTGCAAGTTGGTTCTATTACAAGATTTGTTCAGCTCATCAAGAGCTCTCGAATGATACCCATATTGTGGGTATTGGAGAAAATTTCTAAAATCCGGAAAATCCGGTTTTCTCGAATTCCGGGAATTGTGTGCATTTTTACGAGTTCGTTCTATTACAAAAGTTGTTCAGCCCGATAAGAGCTTTCGAATGATACCCATCTTGTGGGTACTGGAGAAAATTTTTAAAATCCGGTAATTTAGAAAACCCGGAATTCCGGAAATTGGGTGTATTTTCGTGAAAAGCTTCTAAGAGCAAAATTGTGTAGCAGGACCGTCTCTAATCGACTGTAAGAACCAAATTTTGATTGCGATAAAAATTTGGCGAAAAACCAAAAATTTTAAATTTTCCGTTAATGAATTCCGGAATTTCGGATTTTTTCAAATTTTCGAAATCTCGGGTTTCTGAGGATTCGAAAAATATATACATTGTGTAGGCTACCTTCAAATGATAACTCAGGACAGCCGCTCACATTTCGGTTCCAAGAATTTTCGGTCAGACTTTAGTTTATCCTTAACCCTTAAACCGTAAACCTTAAATCTTAAACCTTGTGCAGTGTGTACTGGCTGGGCTTAACAAGTAGGCCCCAAGAGGGGTAGCATTTGTAGTCCCGTTTTTATTCAATTGCGAAATTGTCTTTGTTGGTTCCAGGTTTAGTTTACGATTTCATTTGACTTCCCTTTATTTCTTTCGATATCGCACTACTTTCATTCTTTTACGCATTCCACTAAATGTTTTTGCTTCCTTATCAGGCCAGACTTTCCTCAGCATACAATCATAGCGTATGTAGCTAGCGCAATACAATCAGTTAACATCACTGGGTTTAGCAGTACAGCTTGTTCAAAATGAAAAGAAAACTTTTTTCAGCACGAAATTTCTGTCACTTTTTATTTGCTGTTCAGTTTTCTCAATTCTTGATGACCTGCATTCTCATCAGGGAGACAGAGTAGGTCAATGCTTGTCACGACGGGCTGAACTTGTGATGTCCAGCGCAAGTTTGATCTAATTACCCAACAATGCACCCATGTGTAGCTCCTAAGCTACTCTGATGCTCCAAGATCTGCAACCATTTAGAATGCTGACACCCGAAGACTGCGCGACGGCTGTCACTTCTGCTACTTAAATAGGTTCAAAAACCTAATTTGCATAAAACCTAATCTTGTGTTGAAGATAGGGCTTTTGAATGGGGATATAACTCACAATGTATTAAATTTCTGCAAAAAGGGCCCTATACTAGCCCTGTGTAGGACTTGTGTGTGTGATAGGACTTCAATGCAGTGAAATAAAGAAAATGCACACTAAGCATAGTAAAAAGTCATTTTATACATTCCTGTTCCGCCAGGAATAAATCTTTGCCTTGATTTGTATATATTGTGGGCTTGATCACCATTGGGATGCCTACTTCAAGTTAAAAATTGCTTGCTTAAGGAAAACACATGCAAGACACCAAATAAACATTTCGGGCATTGGCGATACTTTCCAAAAGCAACACTCACAAAGTATTAGGTCAAAAATACGACACTAAGTCGAACACCAAACACGACCTACCCGCAACTAAATCCCGCCATCGACTGACTAACTCATGCCTGTTTCAACTTGTGACTTGTGACTGTTTCACGAGTCATGATGAGCCAAGAAAATAGTTAATCATAATTTTGTTTTGACCGTGCAGTGTGCACAAAATGTCGAATCTAATTTCAACTTCCTCAAGGACTTAGGCTTGGCATCGCAAACGCAATTCATATTCTACACTGCTAAGGGTCCGTTTCTGTCCACCAGACACCACAATAAAAAATAGAAATAACATGTTTCAGGCTTGTCGAGGACCTCGCCATGGTGAAAAATGTGTAGACGAGTGCGACCCGAAATCTGATGCACCACATCAATACAATCGGGAATGCTTAGCTTCTTGTCCAGGTAAAACATCATTAGGTATCTTAACAGCAACTATAAAGTGACGACTGCTTAAAATACACACAGAAATGCGGGCAAAACCTGCAACCGCTGTTACAGCATACACAGTATCCATCAGAGTCTCATAAGATCAAACATATACTGTCGGACTCCTCGTGATGAGAGCAGATTTTTTAAAGCTTTAATTTAAAATCTTCAGTAAATTTAAGATTGGCTTTTTCTGAAATGTGAATGCTAAAAATTCCTAAAATGTTGTTCTAAAGAGCTAAAAAGCTAAAACCGTTTTGAATCTTTTAATTAATGTTTTAGATTTTCAAAGTCTTTTCATCTTCTCATTTTTCGATATCAACATATTGTTGATTGAAATGTGGTAGTTTTTGGAAAAGGATCAACATTCTAATTTTTAAAAAACAACTTTATCTGGTTTATGGTTCAATCATGATTCTTGGCCTGACTTTCATGCTCAGGGCTTTGATTCGGGCCCGGATTTCTGGGGCCTCTTGAATCGGGAGCTTGACACGACCATGGGCCACTCTTAACAGTATATACAACTCTACTTACGACGTACCTATTTAAGGATTATTATAACAATTCAAGCTTGATTAATCAATTATGACATTACTGTTTTTAGCAAATACCTACGTCTCTTCTTTGAAGTCTGTTTGTGTGCCTGCCTGCAGGACATTTGAGGTCCTAGCTCCAGGAGACAATCGATGCGTATCGATGTGTTCTGATCCTGAAATTTGTTCCCGTAAAAATTAGTTTGCATTTTTGTTAGCAGAATGTCTTTTGGTACATTAATAACTGCTTAATGAGTTTGATAGTTGACTATTTCTGAGCACTGACTAACTTCTTTATTTGTTTAATAATTTTTGGTTCATAAGTTCACTAGCGTAACTATGGTGATAATGCTACGACGAACCAAGAATTCTTGTCCCACGAATGGGTTTTTTGAATTTAAATCCAAAAATCTCAAAAACTCTCTATTTGATGTTTTTCAGTAGACCATTCCTATATGAGTACAGGATCGACAGTTTGACCCCATGTGTATTTATGGTCTCATGTGTCTGACATAGGTATTTTTTCGACCACGCTGAATTAACATATCGCAGGATTTTACGATTTCGCAGTATTACCGTTTTGAAATTTGAATGCATAAATTAAAGCTTATGACTATAGCATGAAAAACCAATACAGTTTTTGCCTCCGATTTTGCTTTAAAGCAAAAACTGGGCAATCGTAAAATGTTTTCAAGTTTCCGTTTCTGAAGAATTTCCTTTGCAACTTCTGGCAAACATCAGTTTCCTTTGAACTCTCCTAGCAAATGGCGAACTGATCGAATTATGCCAAATCACAAATTTGTCAATATTCAGACGTGGTCGAAGACATACAGCAGTCAAATTTTAATTAAGTTGGCCAAGTTCTAGAAATACTAAACACTGGGATGTTAACCAAATAGAAAAGACCGAAACTTTCTTCGTTACTAACTTAAAAAGAGTCCTGCGCCTGCCATGCCTTATGCAACTTGTCGTTACTTTTTAGGAGCGGACCTCTACAAACAACCTCTACATGAAAGTAAGCATATGTATTTCATGTGAATGTGACTTATTTGACTACAAACTAGGACTGGATTAAAGTATTTGAATTTTACAATTAGTAATCATTAGCTTGTACATAGCTGTATGAGTCCTCGTGTCCGCGACCTAGCAGATCGTCATGTCCTATTGGTTGGCAGGTATATTGTACAATTTTGATGGCATGAACAAGGTGACAGTAGACATGCGCAGGAATTTGACAAGGGGAATGATCCTGCGGCAGCCGAAAGTCGGACTTCCCGGGTTTTCGCCTTAAAAAGATTCTGGTTATCCAAAAAACCGGAAAACCCAACACATGTTTGCTTGACAGTAAGATTACACACAAATAGAATATTAAATGTAAGAATAGCCAACAATTGATCGTAGGAGCTATTTTTGATTTATAAATCAAGCTCTCTATACATTTTTTGAATGCTGAGAGTGCTGGCAACGACAGGGTTCGGTCAAACATTTTTAAAAATGCGGCTGCCATGTTTGTCATGTTTGTCAGCTTAATTGTAGCCCTTCATTTTTAAATCCTTATAAAACACTATAAGCATTCATTGTAAAAATAAATTGCAAGATTGTATGTACGTACAGTAGTATACATGTGTATGTATGTTTGTATGTTTATATAGGTTGTATGTTGTGAAATTAAGAAATATCTTATAATTTTGCCGGCTACGCCTCAGCGTAGCCGACTATTACACATTATTCTGCTACTAAATGTTTCTCCATAACATGTGAATGTCCATTGTCTATTGTCTTTGCCGTGTGGTGTGTCACGGTGCAGTTTTTTTCCCGGTGTAAAATTTCCCCCCGAAAAAACTATACCGGTGTAGATTTTCCCCACGGAAAAATTGCACAGGTGTGGATTTTCCGGGGGGAATTTTTCACCAATGCAAGAAATAATCCAAAGTTCAGTCAATAAAATTTCTTGAAAAATCAGAAATTTTGCGGGATTAATTCAAATCATTGTTTTATTCATCTGTTTTTTACATTTTATATATCTTAATTAAAAAATTTTTTAATAAATGTCAACTCTAATTTTGGTATAATTTTCTTAGGTTTCTAATATTTATGGTTTTATTTCGAAGTAAAAAATATGCATATATGTATTAAAGCATGGAATCTTTTATCTCCGAGCCCAAACCGTTAAGCAGAAAAGGGAACAAGGTCAAATGAAATTAATTTTTAGTTTATTTCATAGATATATAGTCATATGCATTGATCAATGCATTCGATAAAGGCTAATAAAGAATTTAAGTTCAATTAAGTCAACGCATACTTCTTAATCTTTTTACGTTTCTGATATCTTATTTCTAAGTAAAAAAAGACTAAAAACATAATTGAAATTTTGGAATAGTCTCGGAGTTCAACCACAGGTCAATGGTGAAATCTTTCCCAACGGAAAATTTGCAAGGAAAGCCTACAAAATTCAAGTTAACGTGGAAAATTTAGATTAATTTTAATTAAATGAAATTTCAACAAACTGTAAATTTTAGTTCCAATTTAATTCAACAAAATTTAAAAATTAACTTAAATATAAAATACCTTTGGTCCAGTAAAAGATTTGTGTAATATGTGAGGTCAGGGAACAGAACCACCGCACCAACACAAATTACTTGAGGACTCGCGCAATGTAACACAAGCAATGACTACCCTCCAGATTTTTGTCCAGGCGGCTCTCTTTTAACCCCGGGCAGTCCTCGCCAGGTTTGGGGGAGTACTAGCTTTTACCTAGAAATTAGGACTAGCTCAGCAACACGATTAAATTTAAATAAAATTAAGTTAAGCAACTACCGATTTATTAGGCAAGGGAATTTCACGGCAAATAAAGAACACGAAGCTACAAAAATATAAATGCAGAGACTTACTGGCTACCAATAATATATAGTTTGGGAGTGGGGTGACAGAAGGCAGGAATGCGGGAGAAAATAAGGGGAAAGTGGGAGCTGGAGACTGAATACCCAAAAAGGGATGGGGGAAGTGTAAGTTGGGTTAATAAATGGTTCTGTTACAAAAGATGTCTAGCTCATCAAGAGCCATAACCCATATTGTGGGGTATTGAAGAATTTTTAAAATCCTGAAATTCCAGTTTTTGCGAATTCCGGGTATTGAGTGCATTTTCATGAGTTTGGTCTATTATAAAAGTTGCTCAGCTCGTTACGAGCTTTTGAGAGATCCCCATACTGTCGATATTGGAAAAAATTTTAATTCGGGGAATTTTGAAAATCCGGAATTCTGGAAATTGGAAGCATTTTCGTGAAAAGCAAAAATATGCAGTTGGACCAGCTCTGTTCGATCTTGGACACGAAATTTCGATAGCGCTAAAAATTGCTGCGAAAAACTAAAAATTTTAGATTTTCAGTAAATGAAACCCGGAATTCCGGATTTCTCCGCATTTTCGAAATCTCGAGTTTTTTACAATTCTAAAAATATATACATTGTTGGGGTTTACTCCATTGGCTAATCTGTTATAAACGTTCTAAGTTTGTACACACATTTTTTGGTCGTACTATAGATTTCACAGTCTTTCATGTTGGATGCTGCTAAAATGAAGTGAAATATGCAAATGAAGTTTACGCTCAATGAAGATGGAAATGAAGTGAATGTTTGAAACCCAAAAATAGAAGAGCGCTTTGCTTGCAATTGCTGTCAGTTCTCAACACGGCAAGAGTCAGTGAAGTTAGGATCCGTTCCACAAAAGTTATTTGACAGTTGACAAGTGTAGCAGTTTAATTGAAAATAACTAAAAGCTATTTTATACTACATTTTTAGCTTACGAGACGCCAAGAACTATATATTCAAAATAAGTATGCAATCAGAGTTTGTGGTAATGCAGCGGAACAATCTGAAAAATTCACGATCTCATTGGTATTTGTAATCAAAATTATTGAGCAAGAGAACAATTCAGTTTAATCAAGAGTTAATTTAGATTAGCTTATTATTATTATTAGATTTAGATTATTTTAATTTAGATTTTAATTTAGATTTATTAGCTATTTGATTACCTACAAAATAGTACTGAACGCTTCAAAATCCCAGGATTTTATTAATAATTTTGCTCAATAATAATACTGCACTAATCACCAACAATTCATCATTAACAAGATTTATGCAACGGGCCCCACGGAGTAGAAAGCTGCACACCAAGAGTGCTACCAACTATGTACCTCTAGACAAAACTTTACTGTGTAGACGGGTCAACTAAAGTAATAGTTCAACTCCACAGCTGCCAACATGTATTTTGCATACCATACAGCTTATGCTTGTTGTGTTTATTTCTGTGTTGTATAGCGTACGCGTGTCTCGTTCTTCTTACCTCTTTCTTACCTGCGTTTGCTACCGGTTCGTATTTACATTTCACGAGTCTGCAGCAACAAAGTAAGTCTTTCCCCTCTTTCTTATTCAGGTCAACATTGCACTGTATCTGTGCGTATATTCTTTAACATATATGGGATGAGCAGCCTACATTTTTATTCCTGTTGGAGCAGGAATGTATAAAATAGAAACTTATATGTTTAGTGCATAGTGAGTCATTTCTCCATTTAGAAGCCCTATCTTCAACACAGGGCTAGCTTAGGTCAGATTTGTTTGCATTTGGATTATGCAAATTAGGTTTAGAATCTATTTAAGGAATACAACTGAGAACCGTCGCACAGTCTTCGACTGTCAGCAACCTAAACGGTTGCAGATGTTTGAGCACCAGTGTAGCTTGGGAGCTACACATCGGTGCATTAGGTAGGTACTAGCTTGCGCTGGACATCACAAGTTCAGCAAGGCTTGGCAAGCATAGGTATGATCTCCTTGATTTGAGAAGGCAAGTGAAATTGTAAACAAAACCTGGAGCTTCCTACAAAAACAAGTTTGCATTTGAATAAAGAAAAGGTCTATAAAGGAATACTGCCCCCTTTTGGGGCCTACTTGTTTCTTTTTTGCCTGTATATTTTGGGACTCGCTGGATCCACCTGTTTGTCGTTTCTACACTCTATGAGTTCGGTCTATGAATATAGGATTTTGTCAAAAAACAGTTTGAATCTAAAGTGGACGCTTTGCAGTGAATACAAGAATGTGACAGCAAGAATGTGACAAAAACTAGGTTGTTGTCTGTTTGTTTGTTTGTTGGTTTGTTTGTTTGTTTGCTTATTTTGTAATTGGAGTCAGACCATGTTGGTCTGATTGGTTAGTGGTTAGAATTAATTAATTGTTAGTAATTATTAACTAGACTGTTACCCTCTGTACGTGGTTTGATTGCAGTTGTGGAGATGGAAAATTCCTGTTCATGGGGTTTCTGTGATTAATTTTTGGGAATTGTCAGAAAATGGGGAAAACTTTTGCATTTAGATTAAAAACTATTTACCTGGGGAGTTTTTGGTACCCAGGTAAGCCCCTTAGCAGATCACCTAAAGAGACAAGATGCAAATTTTCCTTTAATAATTGAAAATAACTAAAAGCTATTTTAACAAACAAACAAACAAACAAACAGTTTATTCAGTAAGTCACAAAAATTTATGTACAATAATAAAAACGTTTACTGAATAGGACAACACAGAATTGTACAGACAATTACTTACGTGCGCCTCAATCTAAAACGTGAACGTTATTGAGAAAACATATATACGTGCATAATATTAACAAAACTGCATAAAACAGAATAAAACTCAGTCAGTCAGCCTTAAAAACCTTACAAAACACCGATATATCTGTATCTTTCAATTTTTGTTTAAAGGATTGCAAACTAGTAGCATTTACGGTTTCTCTAGGGAGAGAATTCCAGACATTAACAACCCTGTTACCGAAAAAATGCTTTTTCTCGTTTCTACGACATGGAGCTGCCTGCAACATAAGATTATGACCCCGTAAACCCAAGTCACCCCTAAACATAACATAATCCGTAAGGTCAACTTTATCGAGTCCATTCACTAAACGATAGCATTGACAGAGGTCAGCTTTAATACGGCGTGATTCCAACGTTTCAAGACCTAAAGTTCGCAGTCTTTCGTAGTACGATTTAGTTCTTAAACCGGGAATTCTTTTCGTATACCGCTTTTGGACATTTTCGATCAAAATAATATCCTTTTTAGTGTAAGGACTCCAAACAGAGGAATTATACTCGAGGAGAGGTCTGACATACGTTACAAACATAGCCACCAAAAAAGCCCAATCCCGAGAACTAAAACTCTTAAAAATTATGTTTGCACGAGTCGATGCAGTAACATGGACTTTTTCACACTGCTCAGAAAACGTAAGCTTATTATCAAAGATGACACCTAGATCTCGAATACTGCCTACGCAGGGGATACCAACATTATTAATTTCATAGTTTCGACCAGGATTATTGAAACCAAAATGCATCATTACACATTTTTCCAGAGCGACTTTTAACTGATTTTCCTTTGCCCACCTAAAAACACCATCTATATCTTTAAGAAACTTCTCATAGTCAGCAGCAGTCTTACAGGGGAGATACAGCTTAGTATCGTCAGCATATATCTGGATTTTGCTAAACTCAACCCGATTTACAACATCGTTTATATACACCAGAAACAGTAAGGGACCCAAAACACTACCTTGTGGGACTCCACTCAATACTTGTGCCGGTTGTGAATCAATACCCCCCACTGTCACTACTTGAGACCGGTGTGACAAAAAGGATTTGATCCAATTAATAAATTTAGTAGGAATCTTGTACTTTTTCAATTTAAAAATCAATTTTGAGTGACTAACCGTATCGAACGCCTTACTAATATCAATGTACACTGCATCCACTGGTACTTTTCTATCAATTTCCACCACCCAATCCCTAAGACAGTGTAAAAGCTGTGTCTGGGTGGACCTGCCCGACCTAAACCCGTGTTGAACATCCGACAAAATACGAGTAACGTCAAAGTATTGATACAAAACACCACGAAGTATATGTTCCATCAATTTGCAACAGATACAGGTTAAACTGACAGGGCGATAGTTTACAGCAACTGATTTACTTCCTTTCCCTTTGTAAATGGGAACGACTTTGGCAGTTTTCCAATCTACAGGAATTTCACCATCGTTAAAAGATTTTTGAAAAATTAATTGGAGGGGAATGCATAGGAGAGTTGAAAATCTTTTGAGAAAAATGGCAGGTAAACCATCCGGCCCCCCACTGGAGTTGGTTTTGACTTTTTTAATAGCGTCCTCCACATGTTTTCTCGTAATAACAAAATTTTCCAGCAGTCGAATATCATCATCATCAACTAACACCTCAGGAATATTGGGCATAGTATTATCATCCGTAACAAATACTGACGAAAACTGTTTAGCAAATACATTTGACATATCACGGTGTTCAGTAATTTGAGTTTGATTATCAACCAACATAGATATACTATCTCTAGACGAAAGTGAACTATTGACAAACTTGAAAAACTTTTTAGAATTTGGCTGTTTCAAAAACTTCGATTCTCTCAGCAAATATTCTTTTTTAATTTCCATTTTGCATAATCTAGCAATCTGCTTATAGCGTTGCAAGGATTCCTCAGTAGCATTGTCTTTATATTTACGAAAAGCTATCTTTTTCTTATTTAAAAACTTTTTAACAGCCGCTGAATGTTTATATCTGCTTGGAATCTTAGAGCGACTAACTTTACGAGGAACATACAAACTGATCAATTCTAGACACTTGTCTTTAAATAAGGACCACATATCATTAACCGTTTTACCCTCAAACAATAAATTCCAGTTCACCCTTACAAGATGCCGATAAATATTTCCATCATCCGATTTATCCCATAAACATTTACCCAAAGTGGGGTTGCCCTCATTAGGTCTTGGAATATTAACACGGAAAGATACTACATTATGATCACTTGAACTCAGAGGAGGTAGCATGTCCACACAAGAAATTAATGACAATTTGTTAACAAACACCAGATCCAGTATAGAAGTTTGCCGAGTTGGTTTCAACACTAATTGAGAAAGACCAAAGGCTTCAAACATATTGAAAAACTCATTTTGTCGAAAGGTACTACAGGCAGCTCCATTTACCCAGTCAATCCCCGGGAGATTAAAATCACCCCCTAAAATAACCGGTAGTCGTTGTTCCGACAAAAATTCTAGAAGCTGACATAGGTAATCGAACACACTAGTTACAACAACTGATGAACGATAGACACAACACAATAATAATTCAATACCACTACATTTTATTTTCACACAGACAATCTCAATCTCAACACCTTCATGGTTAGGTACCTTTACACTACAGCACTTCAATCCTTTATTTACTAATACAGCGACTCCCCCACCCCTTCTATCCAACGCCCTATCGCACCTAAATACATTGTAAAAATTGTTTCCAGAAATAAGATGATCAGGATCTCCAGAAGAAAGCCATGTCTCTGTTAAATACACTATATCAGGTTTTAGGTTGGAAACAATCTCCGTGTTAAAATCTACTAATTTATTTGAGATGCAACGGGTATTTAGTAGGACAGCAGATAGCAATGTACCATCATCGTTAGCGGCACTCCTAGCCTGGCCTACAGAAAACCCGACCTAAAGTGATTTGAAGCATGCAAATTATTAGTTGGATAACCTTGCACAACATGACTATATAAAGGATAATACTTTTATACTACATTTTTAGCTTACGAGACGCCAAGAACTATATATTCAAAATAAGTATGGAATCAGAGTTTGTGGTAATGCAGCGGAACAATCTGAAAAATTTACGATCTCATTGGTATTTGTAATCAAAATTATTGAGCAAGAGAACAATTCAGTTTAATCAAGAGTTAATTTAGATTAGCTTATTATTATTATTAGATTTAGATTATTTTAATTTAGGTTTTAATTTAGATTTATTTGCTATTTGATTACCTACAAAATAGTACTGAACGCTTCAAAATCCCAGGATTTTATTAATAATTTTGCTCAATAATAATACTGCACTAATCACCAACAATTCATCATTAACAAGATTTATGCAACGGGCCCCACGGAGTAGAAAGCTGCACACCAAGAGTGCTACCAACTATGTACTAGACAAAACTTTACTGTGTAGACGGGTCAACTGAAGTATTAGTTCAACTCCACAGCTGCCAACATGTATTTTGCATACCATACAGCTTATGCTTGTTATGTTTATTTCTGTGTTGTATAGCGTACGCGTGTCTCTTTCTTCTTACCTCTTTCTTACCTGCGTTTGCTACCGGTTCGTATTTACATTTCACGAGTCTGCAGCAACAAAGTAAGTCTTTCCCCTCTTTCTTATTCAGGTCAGCATTGCACTGTATCTGTGCGTATATTCTTTAACATATATGGGATGAGCAGCCTACATTTTTATTCCTGTTGGAGCAGGAATGTATAAAATAGAAACTTATATGTTTAGTGCATAGTGAGTCATTTCTCCATTTAGAAGCCCTATCTTCAACACAGGGCTAGCTTAGGTCAGATTTGTTTGCATTTGGATTATGCAAATTAGGTTTAGAATCTATTTAAGGAACACAACTGAGAACCGTCGCACAGTCTTCGACTGTCAGCAACCTAAACGGTTGCAGATGTTTGAGCACCAGTGTAGCTTGGGAGCTACACATCGGTGCATTAGGTAGGTACTAGCTTGCGCTGGACATCACAAGTTCAGCAAGGCTTGGCAAGCATAGGTATGATCTCCTTGATTTGAGAAGGCAAGTGAAATTGTAAACAAAACCTGGAGCTTCCTACAAAAACAAGTTTGCATTTGAATAAAGAAAAGGTCTATAAAGGAATACTGCCCCCTTTTGGGGCCTACTTGTTTCTTTTTTGCCTGTATATTTTGGGACTCGCTGGATCCACCTGTTTGTCGTTTCTACACTCTATGAGTTCGGTCTAATATGAATATAGGATTTTGTCAAAAAACAGTTTGAATCTAAAGTGGACGCTTTGCAGTGAATACAAGAATGTGACAAAAACTAGGTTGTTGTCTGTTTGTTAGTTTGTTGGTTTGTTTGTTTGTTTGCTTATTTTGTAATTGGAATCAGACCATATTGGTCTGATTGGTTAGTGGTTAGAATTAATTAATTGTTTGTAATTATTAACTAGACTGTTACCCTCTGTACGTGGTTTGATTGCAGTTGTGGAGATGGAAAATTCCTGTTCATGGGGTTTCTGTGATTAATTTTTGGGAATTGTCAGAAAATGGGGAAAACTTTTGCATTTAGATTAAAAACTATTTACCTGGGGAGTTTTTGGTACCCAGGTAAGCCCCTTAGCAGACCACCTAAAGAGACAAGATGCAAATTTTCCTTTAATAATTGAAAATAACTAAAAGCTATTTTATACTACATTTTTAGCTTACGAGACGCCAAGAACTATATATTCAAAATAAGTATGCAATCAGAGTTTGTGGTAATGCAGCGGAACAATCTGAAAAATTCACGATCTCATTGGTGTTTGTAATCAAAATTATTGAGCAAGAGAACAATTCAGTTTAATCAAGAGTTAATTTAGATTAGCTTATTATTATTATTAGATTTAGATTATTTTAATTTAGATTTTAATTTAGATTTATTAGCTATTTGATTACCTACAAAATAGTTCTGAACGCTTCAAAATCCCAGGATTTTATTAATAATTTTGCTCAATAATAATATTGCACTAATCACCAACAATTCATCATTAACAAGATTTATGCAACGGGCCCCACGGAGTAGAAAGCTGCACACCAAGAGTGCTACCAACTATGTACCTCTAGACAAAACTTTACTGTGTAGACGGGTCAACTAAAGTATTAGTTCAACTCCACAGCTGCCAACATGTATTTTGCATACCATACAGCTTATGCTTGTTGTGTTTATTTCTGTGTTGTATAGCGTACGCGTGTCTCTTCCTTCTTACCTCTTTCATACCTGCGTTTGCTACCGGTTCGTATTTACATTTCACGAGTCTGCAGCAACAAAGTAAGTCTTTCCCCTCTTTCTTATTCAGGTCAACATTGCACTGTATCTGTGCGTATATTCTTTAACATATATGGGATGAGCAGCCTACATTTTTATTCCTGTTGGAGCAGGAATGTATAAAATAGAAACTTATATGTTTAGTGCATATTGAGTCATTTCTCCATTTAGAAGCCCTATCTTCAACACAGGGCTAGCTTAGGTCAGATTTGTTTGCATTTGGATTATGCAAATTAGGTTTAGAATCTATTTAAGGAACACAACTGAGAACCGTCGCACAGTCTTCGACTGTCAGCAACCTAAACGGTTGCAGATGTTTGAGCACCAGTGTAGCTTGGGAGCTACACATCGGTGCATTAGGTAGGTACTAGCTTGCGCTGGACATCACAAGTTCAGCAAGGCTTGGCAAGCATAGGTATGATCTCCTTGATTTGAGAAGGCAAGTGAAATTGTAAACAAAACCTGGAGCTTCCTACAAAAACAAGTTTGCATTTGAATAAAGAAAAGGTCTATAAAGGAATACTGCCCCCTTTTGGGGCCTACTTGTTTCTTTTTTGCCTGTATATTTTGGGACTCGCTGGATCCACCTGTTTGTCGTTTCTACACTCTATGAGTTCGGTCTATGAATATAGGATTTTGTCAAAAAACAGTTTGAATCTAAAGTGGACGCTTTGCAGTGAATACAAGAATGTGACAGCAAGAATGTGACAAAAACTAGGTTGTTGTCTGTTTGTTTGTTTGTTTGTTTGCTTATTTTGTAATTGGAATCAGACCATGTTGGTCTGATTGGTTAGTGGTTAGAATTAATTAATTGTTAGTAATTATTAACTAGACTGTTACCCTCTGTACGTGGTTTGATTGCAGTTGTGGAGATGGAAAATTCCTGTTCATGGGGTTTTTGTGATTAATTTTTGGGAATTGTCAGAAAATGGGGAAAACTTTTGCATTTAGATTAAAAACTATTTACCTGGGGAGTTTTTGGTACCCAGGTAAGGCCCTTAGCAGACCACCTAAAGAGACAAGATGCAAATTTTCGTTTAATCAGAAAATTATTGCCGTTTTGATAAAGACTTGCAAGAAACACCGCAAATGCTGGCTGATAGGTAATGGCGAACAAAAACACAAACCTCTGGATGAATAACCCAAAGTTAATCTTCTTTTTCTCCAAGCAGTCAGTCTTGGGGCAGACTCAGTTTAGAACAGTTGTGTCTTTCTTGGTCACGCTTGCTATTTAGCAGCATACGGTTATACATTCGGTTGTGACTTGTAGCTTGATATCCGTTTCTGATCTGTGCAGTTCAGCAGTTTACAGTACAAATAGTCAGTCGCGAGCCCCTATTTTTGAACTTATTAGCGGTGCGTGTCTTTTGGATTTATCGAATCTTCCAACCGGATCTATCAAGGGTAAGAGCAAGAGTACATAATACTAAGAGTATGCCACTAGGCACACTCTATGTTATCAGAGCAAAAACTATGCTCTGCACGCTAACGGCCTACCCCCCCCCCGCAAATCAGACCCTAGTGACCCCCCCCGCAAATCAGTACCTAGTCGAAACGGGGGTACGCTCACTCGCTCTATGCTTGTGTGTTAAAGCTCGAAACACAAGCAGTACGTGCGCGAATTTTGTGCCTGCTTCGAGCTTTAGAACACAAGCATAGCGCTCGAATTTCTTTGAAGTGATGGGTCTGATTTGCGGGGGGGGGTGGGCCGTTAGCGTGCAGAGCATAGTTTTTGCTCTGATAACATAGAGTGTGCCTAGTGGCACACTCTTATATTATGTACTCTTGGTAAGAGGAAGAGAAGGCAATTTGGCACATATTGACGCAGGTTTAGAGTTGACGATCTATTTATCAGGAGATAATTTGGTGGTCTTGAATTTGGTTTTCATGTCTTTCAATTGTTGAACGTAACTTTGAAGCAACTCTTTTTCTAACTGATTCAAAACCCTCGTTTACCTTGTATTCTAGTATTTTTGGAGACTTTTGTATTCTTCATGCAATCCTGTTGTTTTATTGTTCTCCGTGCCTAGCGAAAGTCCAACTGTGTGTGTAATGTAATGTAATGTATTTTACAGCTAATACTATTTTTACACTATTTTTAGTCTTGCCTCCCTTAGGGAATTGCTATCTAAATCTAGTCACGGTTTCACAGTATCATGAGCGAATGTCTGCAGGAGTTATTAGATAACAGCAAATAGCAATTTTAAAAGAGTCATTTGGTAGTAGCTGTATACTAAGTTAATGCGCACTCGGAGTTTGATCAGTTTGATCTATTGAGTTTGACATTCCGCTTATAGGCAAATTAATACCTGAAGAAGAGGTAATGAAACCGGAGTTGATTTAGTATTTACTCTGAATCTGAATCGGAATAGTTACTGTAATAAATGGGTTAGTCTGTAGGTTGGAGGCCCAAATCCCCTGTAACCTTGAAAACAGCTGAAAACCAGTGCTTTTGCAAGTTCAATTTAACGTAAATAACCCTCAGCACTAGCTTATTTTATTACATATATACGACATTACACTAAGATAATAACATTTTTAGTAAGTAAATTGTGTTCAACTGTTAACAGGATGCACACTCTTTAATAATCGGCTGTTCAAAGAAGACGTGGCATATATCTCCAAATGCAAAGTTATATACGGACCCGTGGAGCTGGACACTGCCACCTTTCTTGGCCCACGCTTAACCAAGTCTTACAGGTAAATTGCATGTATAACTTAAAAACTTAATTAAATAATTAAAATTAATAATTAAAATGACTCAGCTTTAAATTGTTAAAACCAGAACTTCATTTTTATTGAAACCAGTTTCATTTTATTACTTTGTACTGCTGCTATATAAGTGTTAATTTTCCAAAAACTTGAAGACAGGAAATTGCTATAATTACAAAACTATGACCCTATTTCTTTAAAGATTAAACGGATTAGATTAAAATTAATCTGCATTAAAGGATTAGCACCTCGGATTAAACAGTTAAATTTAATCCAGCTAGTTAAACGAGTGAAACAGATTAAATTTAATCCTATTTCTTTAATTCACCTAGGATTAAATTCAGATTAAATTCAGATCAACAAATTTTTACTCCTTGTGCAGCTAGCGGATTAAACAAATTAAAAGTTGGCGAATTAGCATATTTAATCGCTGTATCTTTAATGGCGAATTAAATGGATGGCGGATTAAATCAACTCGTTTAATCCGCGGACTAAAAATGTTGGATTAAACGAGTTAATTTGAATCCGTTTAATCCGATCAACTTTATCTTTAAAGAAATAGACCCTATGATTATTTTGAATTATGGACAAATATTTTCCAGCGTTAATTAAATATTGTTTTGTGAGGTAGTTCTTGCATACGACTCGTGTGCGAAGGATTCGAATACTTCTAACATACACTGTTGCTTCCGACATTGGGCAGGCAGTGACCCCACCACGAACCAGCCATAGCTGTGACCCTGTCCGTTTTACAGTCTTGGTAAAATCAATGTTTTTGATTCTCATTAATTTGCTTCTAATTAGTTACCATCTTACCATCAAACATCAATCAATTTACCACAAGGATTATTTCTTTACGGTAAAGACATATCCAATGTTGTAGAATCGATTCATGGAAGGACAACGCGGAACCAATCACGTTTGAAGATGCCAAAAGAGCATTTCAAAACATCGAAGTTATTACACACTTTTTGGTGATACAAATCGTTGAAGAACCAGCAAAGGATAAAATCATAAAAGAGGATAAAACTGTCATGAATTTCTTCCCTCGATTGAAGAGTGTTAGAGGAGCTTCCCTTTTTAAGTAAGCTAGTTCGTTTCTAAGCAATTAATACGATAAGCGCCTTAATAGTTAGCAAGTGTTATCTTACCAACTTATCAATATTATATAATCCTTCTTTCAGATGATTATGACTAAAGTTTGAGTGTACTTGGTTTATTTCTAGAAACAAAGACGCCATTCATATCAGCCATTCTCCTTTTAAAATGCTAGACTTTGGAAACCTAAAGATGGTTGGTAAAGGAAATGTCACAATAATAAATAATCCTGACTTATGCTGTCCACCTAGACATAAAAAAATAAAGAGGACCTTCTTGGATGCGTCTCAGGAGTACAATGAATATAACAACGGCGAAGCATGCGACTGAAACTTGCCATTACCTATTGCAATACATATGTTTAATTATGTTTATCATTATGAAATATCTATTATACTCACCTAAACTTGGTTTTGGAAATTCAGTAAAGCATAGTCAAAATTCATTTTAATAAGGTTAGCTGTTTCCTCCTGCTGGCCGGGTGGCGACTAGAGAAGAGATGAGGATTTTGGCTCGCTGCTCGGGGAATAAAAAAGAAGAAAAGCCGAGCAGAACCGAGCCGAGCCGGCAACAATTTCGCCCGAGCCGATCGGGAGAATTGAAACTCCGAGCCAAGTATATATATATATGTATATATAAATATATGTTAGTATATAGATAAATATTTAAATAAAATAAATAAATTAAAATAAATAAATACACAAAGTAATATATATATATATATATATTTATAAATATGTATGTATATAGACACATAGCCCGCAGGCAACTCAACAATCCGGAAGAAATACACTAACTAACTGATTAAAGAATTTGGCTAATTGTTGATATGGCGGAAGCCGAAAATTCTACACATTAGTAATGAAGAAATTACTAAAAGATTGAAGAAATATATACAACATAAAGTGAAAGGGGGGGCGTGCACAGAGTTCTTAGTCTGTCAAGCAGGCCTTGGTCTGTCAATCTTGTTAGTCTATCAAGCCTACATTTTTTCGAACACAACTTCAAAGAAACTGTGCCGCTTTTTGTCTAATGACAGACTAGTGCTATACGCTCCAAATGGTTACCTTCAACGGACTGATTAACGAATTTGGCTAATTGTTGATATGGCCGAAGCCGAAAACTCTACACATTAGTAATGAAGAAATTACTAAAAATTTGAAGAAATATATACACATAACGTGAAAGGGGGGGCGTGCACAGAGTTCTTAGTCTGTCAAGCAGGCAGTGGGTGGTATGTTATCTTGCCGTTTTGTAGTGCGTGTGTCGCCGCGGGTTTTGGCGGTGAACTTACGCCCAATGCTGTTCGTCTGTCCTTTGTACGACTTTTGAAGTAAGTACTTGGAGTATCGAGCGAGTAACATTAGTGCCCTACCCTGACAAGTAATACCTCAGTACTTTATTGAACCAGGACATCACACACCTTTGACAACAACTTGCAATCAAGCGGTCTGTCGTGTCGTGAAACTAGCAACAGGGTTTCATATCCGACAAAAGTGGCGACCCTGACAGTGGTGGATGTCCGAAAATACTCTGGACCTATCACTCGTAGCAAAACGCGGAATTTACACTTTTTCTTAAGTTACACGTTTTTATGAACTTCCTCAAAGTGAGGAAGCAAATTTGGAAACTTACAAAATGGCAGAGATGAATGGTGCCGGGGGTGACACTGCGGGGGGGGGGGAGAAAAAATTTGGGACGCCCCCAAACCCTCACCCCTATGCCGGAGTGACAATCCAACCGGGAGACGCCCCCCGGCCCCCTCCTCCTTCTGATTGTATGCCGAGTGTGGGGGAATTTCAGCGAGTACCTCACTTTTTGACATTTCAGCGTCCACCCGGGGGGGGAGGTTCGCTTGTCTTTATTGGGTCTCCCACAGTTCACCAGGATGAAAATTGGCTAGGTGGGGCTAGCATGTAAA
This sequence comes from Trissonchulus latispiculum, assembly GCA_030248195.1. NCBI lineage: Eukaryota > Metazoa > Nematoda > Enoplea > Enoplida > Ironidae > Trissonchulus > Trissonchulus latispiculum. Next base: position 38,935 of record JASAND010023331.1, on the reverse strand, counting down.
CGTTTTATGCCCCCAAACCCTACAGTGTTTGTGTCCGACTTTAGTGATATGTTGACGGCTTGATATGGCTCTTCGAGACAAAGCGGGGGGTTAGCGGTTGTCTCGGGGGAGATCTTCCCCTCCTGGCGGTCACTCCTGGGTCTGGGAAGGGGGGGGGGGTAAGCCCGGGTGCTTCCCCATCCAGTGATCGGTCAGAAACTACAGTGAAGTCGCTGTTGGGGGTCTGACGCCCCTTGTTAGAATCAGGTAGGGGGAAATCCAGAGCCCGGAAAGGGATTCCCTCCGTCGAAAGTGATTGACATTGATCCTTATTTGGAAATATCCGCCGAAAAAGGGGAGGGCGACCTTTATACATTGACGCAGGATTTTCTCGATCGCCTGTGTAAAAATAAGGGGCTAGCCCCTCAGAAGTTGTCCGATATTTATCGCCAGCAGGAAATTTCAGCTGAAAAAGCCCAGAAGGATAGTGAACATTTGGGGGGGCTCCTCAGGGGAGGGCAGAGAAACCAACGTAGGTGGCCTGATTCAACTAGTGGACAGTCAGACCTTTCCAGTTCGGGGTCCTGATACGGTGCAAGCAGACCCGGAGCAGAAAGAATATTTTGAAAAGAAATTGCTGGAAACTATAACGAAACCGGAGGGGTCCCCCAGACCTAGATGCCAGTTCTGTCAGAGGCGAGGACACGATCCAGACCGATGTTGGGATACAAACCCCCAATTGGCTCCTACATTCTAGAAAAACAAGGGGAGCCAGCGTGAACAGATGGCAGGGGTGGAGGTCTCCTCCGCTCCTCTTCCTACCCCTCCAGCCACGCAGAGTTCTTATGCGTACGCCACAGCACAGGTGCCGTGTGTCCCTGTGCCGGTGTATACGTACGTACAACAGGCTTCCACGCAGCTATGGCAACCGGCTCCGGGATATTAGGTCTTGGGGACTGCACCCGGGGTGGCTACGTCTGCCGCTGCCCCGGCCTCGGCTCCGGCCCTGGTCCCGGTGCCTGCCCCTCAAGCTGCATCACAGGCTCAAGGGGGTAACGTTCAGACCCCAGATCGGTTTGTTCGTGCTTCACATCAGCAACCAGCGGCGATTCCGTCTGTGCCAGGGAGAGCCTACGCCCCCCAACCCTCCCACCCAACCCCAAGATGGTTAACCTGTTACATGTGGGCTACGTAGAAGCAGAAAAATTGCCCAAACAACACATCTTCGTGCTAGATTCGCCCTTGGAGGGGCGCTAGGGACGTCTACAAGTGGAAATCGTGTGCCTCGCTTATTAGCGGTGGTCGCAGAAAATTTTGCTCTTTTATTGGACGTGTTTAGTTGCACGTCTTCACTTATGTTTTAGTACTATAAAACTATCCAAAAACAGTTGGAAAATCTGCGCGGGCTTACGAATATTAATATGGGAACAGACTCAGGGCCACCCTCCGGGCCGACGGTGCAATCCCGACGGCTGCTAGTGTTCAAGCATTTAGGGACAATTTTGAAGGTACATCCACAAATCGAGAGCTGATTCAGGCGGGGAAACCCTGAAAGTGACAATACGAAGGGGGATTTTCATTCCGCATCCATCTACCCCTAAACGTTAATGGAATACGAACTTGAGGTGGTCTTGGCGGCGGGAGATAATACCACGGCTATTATGCTTGAGATTCAAACTGCTCGGTTGATGGCCATTATTGACATGGGGCTTCCATCTCCATCCTCAGTCAGGGCGGCCTGGACCGTCAACTTCGTGACGGTGTGGATGTACGGTTCAGGTTGCAGATTCCATTCATACGCGTACCTCAGGTAATGCCCCATTACGTATAGGGGGCAAAGTTCTTTTATCGTTTACTTTGGGGCCGGTTGCTTTTAAGTGGCATTTTTATTTGGCTCCCGATTTTCATAAAGATATTTTAATTGGAACTGGTTTTATGAAAGCGTATAAATCGGACAGTTGGCTTTCTTGTAACAAGATTTTTATGGATGGATTTACTTATTCACTTATGAAACCGGCTGAAATTCGTGCTGAGTGAGGCCTGGAATTTGAACCCGTATTTACGGCAGGCACGGCTGTTGAGGTCCTGATCCTCCCGGTCTCCGAGACTTGGGCCTCGGCTCAGGTTTCGGCTAGACTCTCGGTTGAACCGTTCGATTCATTTGTGCGCAATAACCAGGTCCTTCCTTATGCGAGGGTGATAACCCCGCGAGAGGAAATTTTAGTTTCTCCTGGCAAATCCAACTCATGCTCCGGTAACTATACCTGAGGCAACGCTTGTGGGAACTTTATCCCCAGCCCATGACTACCTCCTTGACATATGTAATTTTTTGAAATCTGGTATTATGACTTTGTCGGGGGTACATAAAAATGGTGCCGATAAAGATTTAGTTTTCGTAGTAGATGATGTGTTGGGGTGTCCGGTTACCCTACCAACTTCCCTCAGACCCGGTTTGTGAAGACGAAATGGGGGTTATTTCCTTCGCTATATGGCCAAATTCTGAAAATTTCTCCCGCACCCATATTAAATTTTCGGATGGTTCGCGTAATTGTGCTAACCCTCTCCCCCCTAGACGGAATAGAACAAGTCAGACGGTACAAGATGAATATGTTTCGGGACAAGTATCTCAACCCATGGTTAAATGGGGGGGGGTTGTTCCGAGTCTGACAACCTTGGAACAGCCTTCTCCCGTCAAGGAGGATGCCGAGGTCGAAGGGGATCCGGAACTCACTTCTGCGCAGGCTGGAGTGACGACAACCCCGGAGCTTTCGGTGTAACCAATCTCGGATATCTTAACCGGGGAGAGGTCTTGTCCCGGACAGCTTCGTTCGTGTTTTTGGGGGACCAGATCTATCCCCTTTGGAATCCAATGTGAAAGCCGCCCTCCCTCTGGCTCCTGTGTTGTTCTGATATGAGGTGGATGTTTGAAAAGAATGTTGGGGGGACACCAAGATTCTCTCCCGGAGCACTCAAAGTCTTGCTCCGGGGAGAACAATTTTGAGAATCTGGTTGCTTTGGCTAAAGAAGGGTGGTCTCTCCCGACGACTCTAATTCACAGATCTGGAGATGAGATGATGGACGACTATGACCGGAAGGCGTGGGCGAAGTCTCGGAGCACTCTCAAGTGGAAATTAAATATCACCCCGTGCCCGCAATGGCCTAGATTTGCTGGTGCGTAGGGATGCTGTGGATACTGTAACCCTCTCGGCATTGGAAAAGCGGGCCTTGATTAATCCAAAAATCAAACTCCAGGACTGTTGCCTTACCCGCCAGACTCAGCGACGCCTCCGTCTGATGATCCTGAATTTTCCGGACATCTGGGACGCAGCTGATGGCGTGGGTAAAACTACAGTGGATTACCACTATATTGAGATCGAGCCGAGCAAACGCCCCATAAAGGCTAGACCTTATAAAGTTAATCCGGCCCAATGTAAAGTCATTGATGAAAAACTTGCTGCCTGGTTGGAACAAGGCCTTATCCAGCCTTCTAGAAGCTCATGGGCTTCTCCTATTATTTTGGTAGCCAAAAAGGATGGGGATTGGCGTCTCTTAATTCTGTAACAAAGCGGTATTGTTACCCACTCCCATATATTACTAGTTTGTTGGAAAGCATTTTGGGTCATTCCATTTTTCAAAAATGGATCTTGCCTCGGGTTCCATCAGGTCCTTATCTACCCTCAAGATTGTGAAAAAACGGCCTTTACCACCCATTCGGGCCTGTATGAATTCAAGGTGATGCCTTTTGACCTTTGTAACGCGCCTAGTACCTTTCAGAAAATTATAGATCGCATTATGGAGGGTTTTGTGGTATATATTGACGACGTCTTGGTTACTAGTGCCACTCAATTAGATCACCTGCAGAAGCTCTTGGACATCTTTCGTCGTTGTGCCCGCGAAACTGTCATTTTGAAAATCTCTAAGTGTGAGTTTGCCCGAAAACAGATTGCCTTTCTTGGTCATATTTTGTCCGAATTTGGCATTGCGACAGATGCGGAGAAGATACGTGCGGTAAAACAGTTTCCTGTGCCTCGGAATGTGAAGGACATTCAAAGGTTTTTGGGTTTGGCTGGATACTACCGACGGTTTGTACCAAATTTGTTGTAAGCGAAGAACAATCTAGCAACTATACTTCTATCATGTATCTACTACATAACAGTAGTACGTAACTCAAACACTTTTATGGTTTTTTAGATAAATCCTGTACAACATCTTCTCCTCCCTTGAAAGCTCATGTGTCCACGTAGCGACGTCTGTTAGAATTCGCCACGTAAGGCATTATATCTCAGAGGTGCTTGAAGTTGTCTCCCACCTCTTCGTAGTTCAGGTGCATGAGCATTATTGCGGACGTTGGGCTCTTCTTGATTCACAGGCAAATTAGGCTCATCATAACCATAGGGAACGTCTCCTGGAATTTCACCTGGAATGTCATCAACATAGGATTCATTGCTTTCACTGGGATTATGAGCTGGAATAAGTTTTCGTCCATTCCAGACTTTCTTGTTCTCCAGTCGGTATGTATGCGGGCCTAATACTTCAGTGATCTTCAGAGGTTTGGAATACATTGAAAGTCCCTTTGGAGACCACGGTTCCCGAAACTTTACATAGCTACGAACTCGGAAGTGATAATGTTTCTTTGCATCTTGGCTAGTATATGGTTTTTGGTATCGATCGACATGGGACTGTGATAACTGAATTCTGGCATTGAATGGCATGAAGATAGGTGCGTTTAGCTTTACTCCGATGTTCCTTCATAGAAATGCTTCAGCTGGTTTCTTTCCAGTAGCCCTGTTGGTTGTCTGTCTGTAACTTCGAAGTATGTCAATAACCGCTTCTTTCCATGCTTTGCCTACGTACAATTCTGATTGTAGTTTCTCCTCATCTAAAATCCTGTTACAACAAATTTTTTCCAAGATTGCCCACCCTTTGACAGCCTTACTTAAGAAAGATTTTATCTGGGATGAAACTTGTCAACAGACCTTTGAGATTCTGAAGCAAAAGCTAACAGCTCCTGTTCTGATTTACCCGGATTTCAAAAAACCTTTTACCTTGGTGACCGATGCCAGTTGTGTTGGGATTACGGCGGTCCTCCAGCAACAGAACATCCAGGAAAAATTCCATCCGGTCGCGTATACTGCTAGAGCGCTTCAACCAGCAGAAAAGAACTATAGTGTAACAGAACTGGAAGCCCTGGTGATGCCTAAGTCCAAGGTCGCCGCGGTGAGGATAGCTCGTTGGTGGGCCTTTTTGCGTGGATTTAGCTTCCGGGTTATTGAGCTCCCTGGGGTCACCAATGGTGCCGCCAACGCGCTGTCGCGTAACGCGCCGCTGTTTGCGGGCTCTTTTGCCAATCACCCAGAGATTCCTGATTTCGTGGGAGCAGTATTCCTATATTTTTGGTACCACCGAAATTAATTGGAGCAATTATGGATGAAGCTTTGGGGGAAGATGGCCCGGAGAACGGCCCGTATGGCCCCCCTCCTGCTGCGGCTGCTGCAGGCATCTGGCGTCGATCTTTGGCTGCAGATTCGTTTACGAAAGCTATTATGGATTATCTGGAAACCAAAAAGCTCTCCGAAGATAAGAAGTTGGCTCAGTTTATACTTCAAAATTCGGGTGGTTTTTGAAGTGATGGTCGGAATTTTGTACCGATATTTTCGAGACCTTTTCAATAAAGAAACGGAAAGAAGCTGCTGGATTGATCGTTACTCCGGAAGATTGTCGACCTTATGTCATGGATGAATGTCATCAAGAAATGCTGGGTGGTTGCCATAGCGGCAGGGCTAAAATGCAGGGATGGCTGACATCAAAATAGTACTGGTCATCCATGGGTTCGGATTATGGGACAATACCTTGCTCGCTGCACGGCGTGTGCGGCGTGTGCGGCGTGTAACCCGGGCCCACTAAGCCACAAGCTTATTTAAAATTTTTTACCCCGGTTGAAGCTCCATTTGAGAGGTTGGCTATGGACGTGATGTATGCCCCCACGTCTAAGTCGGGCAACAGCAAAATTTTAACGATTGTTGATTTCTTGTCTCGATGGGGGTGGGCTTTCGCTATGCCAAATGAGAAAACCCTGACAATTGCCAAGGCTTTTGCTGAAAATATTATCGCAGTTTATGGGCTCCCCGAGAACTTTATAACTGATCGTGGTACCCTATTTTGTTCTAGTTTGATGGAGAAATTGCATAAACTAATAGGAACCAAAAAAGTTAGGACTACGGCCTACCACCCCGAGTCGAATGTGGCGTGTGAAAGCCTTAATGGCACTCTTAAGGCTTTGTTCAAGAAATGTATGTTAGTATTCTCTCGGGAGTGGGATCAGCTCTTGCCTTGGGTGCTGTTCGCTTACCGGGCGGCCCCACATTCTTCAATTGGGGAATCTCCCTATTATGTGATACATGTTTGGGACCTCTCGTTGGTTTCGGAAATTTTTTGACTACTCCTGAACCTAAAGTTCGTGACTTCGAACCTAAGTATCTCGATGAATTACGAGATCGACTGCGCTATACACGGAGGTTACTGAAGCAGCATATGGAGGCTATCCTCAAAAGGCGGAATGCCACATATAATGTTAAGGTCAAGGTTATTCCATACAAAAAAGACATGCTTGTTTGGAAAGATGTTTCTCGTGTTAATATTCCGAAGGGCCAGAGACGTAAATATTTACCTGTTTTGAGGGGCCATACCGGGTCGTGAAGGTATTGTCCCCTACCAACTGCCAGATTCAGACTACTCTACGGAATAATGCCCCTCCCGAGAATATCCACGTAAATCGGTTGAAACCTTTTGTGACGGAAAACCAACCCGCTTCATGAATATTTTCGTGGATACTGGTTCTCGTTTCCAATTTTAGTATATATGTATGTTGTTCCGACTATATCGGTCATATGATCTCACCCTTTTTTTAGTATAACAAAGTTGTTTTAGTCACCTTTTATTTATATAATTCACTTTTTGTTTTAACAACTTTTCGTTTTAATTTGTTTTGTGTTTACTTTTAGAGGGTTAAGTACTTGTGTGTTTGCTTGGCAGTGGGCACATTACGAGGTCTATATCTAGTTATTGTGAGCTTTCAGAATTTTGCAAATTAAAGTTCTTTTTGATTCATCATTTCCTTGATACAAAACCTTTTCACCCTAGATTAAAGTTGTTTCTGTTATGTGCCGTTTTCCTTAAACTTAGACGAAAATAGTCTTGTTTACAAGTAACATTGCTTTCATTTATATGATCAAGTTTTCGTTTCCGTTCTTTTTCAAAGAAGAATCTTCCATTGTCGCCTTGTCCTAAAGTAAATTTGGCTATTCTTTTTCATAAGATTTTTACTTAATGCGATGGTGACACTTATTGCACTTATTTTTAGGGTGCCGGTGATTCCTTTGGGCGTTGGTCACTATCCTGGAAAATGAGATGTATTTATGCATGTATATGTATTTTGGTGTGAAAACACGATTGTTGGTTATAGTAGTATTTGTTAACTTAACTGGTGAGGGGATATCTGCAGCGGGTTTTGAATTTGTAAACTATGCCTACAGTTTTGAGTAAATGTCATGTTTTTCTTGAGGCACAAAAGGTTAAACCGCCGAAATCTCAGTCACCACCTCCCGAACCGTCCGAACTGGCGGTACCCAAAAAGTCCGCGAGACAGCTACTCCAAAAATTTATTACTGTCTTGGAGGCGCGTCGACAAGCGGAAAAAGAAGAGCAAGAAAGGCGTGAGCGGCAGCGCAAATTGAAGCAGCGAATTTTGCGCTGCTTCCATAATAATCCAACAGCCCTGTCCTTGCCTGTGCTGGACAAGTCCTACGGTTTGGAGAACCAAAGGATGCGGTAACCGAGGCAATACCAGACGGATGGATGACATATAACCACATAGAAGTATCAATTCTGTTCGCAATCATGAACAAAAATTGCAGTGAAATAATATTGTGCATTAATCAATATATGAAGGTATTCGGCTGCAACAAAGATGTCTCTTCAGACTGCTTATTTGTTCAATTTATTCAAACAGAGAAATCTTTTCAGGGAATGAGCAACTACATATAATTTGAAACTTGCAATTAAGAGCAGGCTAATTCAGGTTTGATCCTGGTTCGTTAGTTTTCTTCATTTCTTTCAGTCCATTTGTTTTAACAAATAAACAAACATTTTTGGAATTGAACTGTTGCACAGTTGCTAATTAATAAGGTACAATTTTCGTATGTATATTATAAAAGTGATTAAAAAAGATTGACGATCATTCTTCTTCTATTCGTAGACCGTTATCCATCATCCGTCGAAATTCTACGTTTGTATCCTCAAGTATCCCCTTCTTCTCAAGTTTTTTTGCTTTAGATCCATCACAAAATTGAGGAGGAGTCAATCAACCATTAAGTAGGCATGGAATAGGAATTTACAACAAATTTGACATGGTGGGAGCTTCTATTTCTTATAACGTTCCTGTTCACATTCAATCATCTGCTCTCACATGACAAGAAATGTTCACCCTTACTTCGTACTAGAGTAGGCAAATTGAGCAACTTAATTATCCAAAGGTGACATACAACTATACTGGTAATTTGAGGAGCTCTCTGTTTGTGCAGTTGTTGACAATTTCTCTGGTAGCACAGGTCAGTCAGTCAGTCAGTGGGAATAATTGTTACTCCAGATCCAGAAACCAAATTTACTATGTAAGTTGGAGTAAATTATGTTTTTCAATTTCAGATTAGTGTAGATGTGTAAATCCTGTGTTGAATACTTTGTTCTTTAATTTAGAAGTCACTAACTTCCTTTAATTAGTATATTTATATGTGTTTTCTACTTTCTTGTATATTATGCACTGTACAACACTGAAAATGGGATCATGATTTATTCTGCAGTTGTCTTTCACAATAACAGGTAATACTAATAGTAGCTAATAAATAACTAATATTGAAAAATTTTTCTATAATTACATGTCACAACTACTAAAGTCTCTATACAATTGTATCCATCCAAAGGAATCCATAATTTCTAACCTTTCCGCATGCTTTATCTTTCAAACATTATAGGTTATCACAGTCAAAAAGAACTCCCAAAGTGAACAAAGTGCCTGCATAAGGTTCTTTTATTAAAACCAGATTTTCAGAGCAAAAACAGCTGCATCAACGATCTACTGAAAAAGATTGGCTTTGGCTCAGTGGCCCAGCTGTGTATATATGTACTGAGTTGTTTCTTTTCAATTAAGTTACACATTCTATCTATTTCTATCTAACTGATTCGCAACATTTCATTAACATCCAATCCAAGCCCCTCTTAAGACGTCTAAATCCAATTCTCTTTGGAAAAATTTCCTATTTGCCTTCTGTCTAACTGAAAAGTTCCGGGGACTCTAAAACTAAGTCCCTCAATGTCTGAGGCTGGGTTTTCTATTTTAGCTTACAAACAAAGCCATTTTGCCAAAAACAGGATGAGGTACAAGTAAGTTCATTAATTATTTTTGACGACCTTAGTACCTGCTGCTTACAGAGGGAAATAGAGTGGATAAGTTCAGAACAAGGTATGAGTGTTCTTATTTTCATCGTAAAAAGCCCCATAAAAGCGGCTTTAATGTTACGGATTTCCTGAGAGGTTTTTTGTTTTGTTGTGAGCTGGTGAGTGCAACTTTAGCTTCGGCAGATACCTTTTTCTCTAAAGAATATTTCCGAAAAACTTACTACGTTGATCAGCATATTACCTTGATAAATGATCAGCACAGAGTATTAAATAATACTGTCCGCTGGATAGCCGATAGTGTTCTCTTGTTTGCTTGAGTGCGAATCATTAAAATTCAATAAAATAATGGTCTGCATTAGTTTTTAACTTGGGCTGGGTTTTACCAGGTCAGTAGCGAATCGCGTGTCGCAACTACCTTCGCATTTTTATAGTTTTAGCGACAAATTGTTTCAAGTTGCAAAAAGATGTTGCAAATGTTTACGTCGCGCCCTGAAGCCTGTGTGGTGGGGACTCTGACCAATAAATAGCGAACGACGTTGTACTGAAATAGCCTGTAAATACCTAAGTGACTGCTACTGCAATAAATAAGCAACATGCTAATAAGACTTGCGACAGAGCACACATGAAATGTTACCAGAAAAAGAAAGTAAAAAGCTTCAGAAAAAGTAGCAGCTATTTTTCAAATAGACGGATTGACGTAGTATTTTCCCCTGACCTGGAAAACTGGAGAATGCATGAATATTTTTACTTCATAAACGAAATATGATATATAAAACTATATAAGTATACTTTTCCATCTGACACGGTAAAGTGTGATTTGCAGTCTCAGTACATGAATTTTCCGAGCTAGTGCTCATTATCAGGCTACCGACAGCAATGTAATCAAAAAGGTAGGAGAGTAGCTCGTTCCCTAAAAACTATGCAATTATCTGGCATAATGCTCTGAAATTGAGGACGAAATTTAGGAAGAGGGATTTTGCAATCGGAATTGCGACGCATTGGTTTGTTCTAAACTCGCGTGATTACCAAATTTCTTGCACCCTAAACGAAACGTGTCGAGCGTCTCGCAAGCTATTTTTTCATTACAGGTATGCTCAGTTTGAACACCTATTGGTAAATCTCAATGTCCGCAATTGTAAATAACTTTTTTACAATTTGTTCAGCTCTAATTCTTGCAACACTGTTGATGAGATCCTGATTTCACACAGATTAGCTTAGAATCCGACATTATGACTACAATTTCCACCAGTTAAGCATCCTGAGCTCCTAACGAACGGCATTGGAAATTCCCAGAGTTAGCCTTAACCATTGTTGGACAAAGAAATGGGCCATATTTTCAATGTCGTTTTCACATAAATTCAGAACTAATTCCTCGAAAGACATCATGAAGCAAGCTGACTTAGTTTGAAGTCAACTTCAAAGCTTAATCAAATTGGACGTTATGCAGCATTAAAGGTTAAGTTGTGTCGTATCAGAGAACACGGGGGAACTATTTGCCACAAAACCTTACTGATTTGTTCATATAACGAGAAAAATATAAACTTTTCCTTAACATCAAATTAACATAGCTGGTTCTGTTCTTTTCTATTCTATCGTATTCTCTTCTTTCCTCTTACATTTTTCAAAATTAATTGCTTTCTGCAGCAAATGCAAGGCTGTACCTCATAATTTTATGAAGCAATTAAGAGATTTCCTCATAGTAACTAATCGAACGTTGTGCTCAAAATTGAGGCAATTTTCGATAATTTTCTTTCAAAGACTTAAAGTTTTACGAAATTTCTCCTTGACTCAGTTTAATAATGACCTAATGACGGAAAAGCCTCTTTGGAAAATGGTAACTTTTGACTATGTATCTTTTGTGTTCTACGTAAAAATTTAAATGTCAAATGCACCAAACCGCACACAGAAATTGTTCCCAGCGTTCCTAAAAGAGTTGTTAATACCAGCTGCCTCAAAATGTTTTTAAACTTGCCCATTAAGCTTCATTATCTGCACTTGTTTTCCTTGCTTCAGTGGGTGCTGGCTTTCTAAGCAAAACATAATTTGCTATAACGTAATAAGCGGCTTGGAAACGACGCAGTACACTAGAATAAGCTGCCGCACCACTTTATTAAATTGGTTTATATGCTTTTTGTGCTGATAACGGAACTCATCTACCTAATACAATCAACACACTTGGCATAATCAGTTTGTCAATTCATTTGTACCAGTGGTTTTGCTAGCATAAAGTATTGAGGTTAATTAATCATTGTATTGTGCCCAATTGTTTTCGAGTTCTAGGTTTAATACAGAATAAATTACCGTCAGCTCAAGCTGATACGCTTACTTACTGTAGTTTTGCTAATTTCCAGGAACCACCAGAGGAATGCCAACCATGGCCTACACGGCTTTTACAGTCATCGATAATGTTCAATACGTTCGATCCGTTTGGCCGCATCTGATCATGATTGAAAACGAAGACATGGATTTGACGCTGCGAATCAGCAGTGTTGTCTGCGCCTTTGTGATTTTGATTTTCGGAATTTTCGGTTTTATTGGAGACCTTTTGACTCTGTTTATCTTTACCCGCCGAAGTATGGTATCGTCTGTATCAGTGCTGATCTGTGGCCTGAGTGTTACCAACATACTGCTTATTCTGATGGCCATCGCCGCATTCGTGGTGCAAGGATTCAGCGCAATGTGGTCGACACCTGAGCTGGAAAGCTATATAGCCTATATTCCAAAGACGTCATATCCAATAGCTATGACTGTACAAACTATGTCCTTGTGGCTAGTCATAGCAATAGCTATTGAACGATATATTGTTGTAAAGTGGCCGCTGCTATCAAGAAGCATTTGTACTGTGTTCAGATCAAAACTAGCTATCGTAATTATCGTAGTTTTATCAGTTACTTACAATATGGTACGATTTTGGGAGTACAGAATTATGGCAATTCCGGTCCTAGCTCACTCTAACAATGATACCACAATTCATAACAGAGCCGTTCAGTATCTAAGAAGCGAAGAAGCTTACTTTACTTTCTACTACACAGCAGGCTTTCTGATAAGTCATTTTGTTGTTCCATTTAGTATACTAACAATGGTCAATACGGCAATAATTGTTGCCATTCGGAAGGCTCGCCGAGAACGAACTCGGCTGTCATCAATTACCTACGACGATCACAGCCTTGCCATTATGATGGTAACAATAATCATTTTATTTCTGATTTGTAATACAGCTCCCTTTCTTTTGAACATCATAGAGGCATTCAAAAGGGACCTTTTCTCTGACAAAGAAACAGAAACCTGGGCCTACATTGCTTTGGATGTCACAAATGCACTGGTTGTCTTCAATGCTTCGGCTGATCCGTTTATCTACTATCTTTTCAACCGACGATATAAACGCATTTGTCGTCACACTTTCTGCTGCTACAGGCGCAACACGGTTATCACTTATGAGAATCTCTATGGCCGACTGAATCTGGTTATGCTGCCAATGAAACTCTCTAATCAGCGCCGCGTTGAAATGTTCCTACAGCGACACCGAAGCAACTCTACTCTAAGAGAGCGAAGTAATACAGGGAACAGTAGACGATTTTCACTGGTCTATTCGCGAGCTTGCGCTTCTTCGTAAAGCTTTCAGTATCCAAACAAAGTCGAAATTGTACACTTAATAAGTATATGTTGATTGTTACCTGTATCACTGGGAAGAGTGAGACACTCAGCCATTCCTAGTGTTTGAAGTTTGCAAGATGCTGGGAACGTTAAGGCCGAAATCTCGGGAGAGAGTACCACTTACCGTTGTTGACCATATGTTTATGTGTTTGAACTAAACGCTTAGATTGAGATTGACATCTTATGCTACAATTGCGTGTATAAACCTAACCCCCCCCCCCGAGATCTCAGGAAAGGATCCCAATTACTTAACTACCGTACTATGCTGTTAGAAATCAACCAGTTGGCGAAGAGCTAAAACGCGTTTACAAGCTTCTGCGTGTAATTGTTGTGCAATCCTCGTGTCGGTTGTGCGTTGGCCGGTGCGGACAATGGCTGGCCCAGAAAATCTCAGTCAGTTAACTTGGAAGGCCATTGGCAAAGCCAGGCCAAGCCAACCAAGGAAAATTTTGGCCAATCGCAACACTAGGAAGGGCTGACTGTCTCGCTCTTCCTATCATAAACCTTTGCCTGTATTTATTAGATAAACTAGAGCAGAGTAAAGACTCCGAAAGCACCAGCTTCAAAGCTGTAAGTTGAGTTCAACTTTTAAAATTCCTTTGGTTAAACTTTGTAGAAGATCGAAAGACATTGAAACCTTTTTTAAAGCAACAATCTAAATTTTTTCCTGAATTTGAATTTTCTAAATCCTAAACCTCAAAGCCAGCTAAATCCACAAGGATTTATTTAAAATAACAAGTAATACATAACAAAAACGGTTCAGACAGATCAATTTTTGGAACTCAAAGGTCTTTCGCCCTTTTTAATCCAACTGCGTCTTTTCGGCTCTCCCTCCAGTTCGTCGTCGCCAGAGTCTTCCTCGTCCGCTTCAAACGGAGCATCTTTATCCTTTTTAGTCGAATAATCAGGACTAGGATTATCAAAATCTGAAACCAGAAAAATTCAAATGTAATGCTACCAAATGGATAAATCATTTTAAACTAAGTTCGCCAAAAGAAAGACTAGACTTTACACAAAACATTAGAAAACTTAAAATACTTCTTCAGTGCAGGCATAAACATTAGGTAGCCATATTCGTGGCCAATCTATAACTAATAACAACCATTTACCCAATGATCAAAAGCTGTAACTCTATTAAAGTTTGTCGAATTCAGCTCAGGCACTATGCCGTTCGTGCGTTCGCTCGTGTATACCGCTTGTTATCTCAACAAAATACCGTTAGAGTCATATTCAATATTTTGAAGGTAAAGACCGCCGGCTGGTGCCATTTCAAGTTGATACTTATCCCAGGATAAATGGTGGGGATTGTCCAGAAGCCACTGGACGTCTTCCAATTTAAGTCGATCTTGGGCGACTGCTACCATAACAGCCATCATGCGTCGAATCTAGAAAATAACTACCAAGTTTAAGCTTAAAATTTTAATGCAAGTTTCGAAATTCAAGTATATATATAGTATAACTAAACTAATACTCACAATCTCTATTCATACCTGATTATATAGGAAAGATGTAGATGTAATGATGGCATCATAATAATCAAAACATCCACAGAGAGGCTCCAAATGGGGATCTAACAAAGGCCGACCAGGACTGATAGAAAGGTCAGCTATGACTCGATGAGTTGGTAAAGGAGTCAGCGCAGACCAAAGGGCGGCCTTCTTCCCACGAAAAGGATCTGACATAAAGCTAGCAAAGTTATGACGTCCAGTCAATATTTTGCTCACATCCCTGAAGGCGTCTTTGTTAAAATTAGAACTGAAACAAAGAACAAAGTTAACAACATACGAAGGCATTTCGAAGTTACATTTAATGCTTTTACCTCACCACTCATTTCAGGTAGAAATGCAGGTATTGAATAATATAGACGGTAAAAATTCTGCTTGTTTTGCAGAGTAATCGGCAGCTCGACGAGTACCCATCAAGTTTTGCCTTACCATTACGTAATTTTATGCACATTGTTACGTCAAATACAATCACTAGAATGTAGGTAGGTAGCTGCCTTTAATACCCATGGAAAAGTTTCTCGCAGAATATGATCACGTAGTATTGTTTTACGATTTCAGTGCAAAATCTTAAGCCGTTGACGATGGTACTGCTACTCTACCAAACCTCCTGTGTTAACTTATCGTAAAATTGCACAATAACCCCTTCCCACCGCACTACCATCACACAACTAGCGCATATTACCCAGCAGCGAAGCCACGCACCACCCAACCGGCCACACACAGAAAGCGCCTATATTCACCCCGCCCAAAAACAAACCCCACAACACAAACCACAACCAAGAAAAACAAAACAAAAACAACAAACAACATAAAAAAAAAAAAAAAAAAAAAAAACAAACACAAAGAAACAAAAAACGAATTAAAGTAAAGGATATATTAAAAGCGTTCCGTTTTTATCGATATATATTTAAAATACTTTAGGAACAAAATTTGCCCTAACGTTCCCATAATTTTCAATTCCCATATTTACCGAACTTCAAGATCCAAATCCCAAAGCAAATGGTTAACAGCAGCCTGAACGTATTCTGGATCATAGGGTGGCTCGGGATTAATGCCGAGCACTGGCTTCGGGGCTGTGCTGGGAGGGGGCAAAACAGTGGTTGCCGTGTTCACGATGGCATGAACGCCGGTATCAGTTCGGCTGGCAATGCGAAGTTTGATGACATTATCGGGGACACGAAGTACTGTTGCCAGCGCATACTACAAGTACAAGAAATATAAAGGCTTCTCCCTCTTTAGTGCAAAACCGTAACAAAATTTTGATCTTATATGATAATGGCCATCATCAGAAGGCTGAAATGTGATGAGGAAAAAATAGAAGAAGAAAAAGATTCTAAAGTATTTGATTTTTAATATGTTTGGAGGACGATAACAATAAACATGTCGCATGCTGGAGAAACACGACGCCGTTGTAATGTGTGAGTTGTGATGTGTGTTGAGTGTGTATTTTTAGTGAGTTTAGTTTAGTGTGAAATTTTAGTAAGAGTGGTATTTTTGATAAGAAATATATGTTGTGTAAATTTGGGTTGAAATTAGTCTAAGAGGGTTTGTTTTCTTATATGTTACTTTTTTATTCAGCCCACTTAGCGACTAGGTGGCGCTGCTGAGCTAGACTTGTGGAAGCGCATAGATGGGTCTGCAAGAGGGTCTCAAAAGTAGCCAATCAAAATTTACTAGGCGTCTCTCTCAGCCTTCTCTTTAAAAACTAGTCAGTCTTATCTTTTTCGTTCTTTCGCGTGCGGTCGGCTCGTGTTTAGCTCTGTGCCTAGCCACCTTTTATATAGCGTTTTGCCTTTCTGCCATTGGGTAACCGTAAGTTATTGATTTTTTTCTTTTATTCCAGACTCCGAGGCGACCTCGAGGTCGACCTAAATTTATTAGAGGTTTCTATTGAGTTTTATTCCCTTTTTAATTTAGTAATTAATATGACTGTTTATTTTTAGAAAGAAGGTTTTAATAGGTCATTCATATAGATTTAGTTTAGCCGCGACGGCTTAGGGAAATATTATTAGAGATAGTAGTTTTTTGAAGGGTTTAAATAATTTTGGGGGTTTGAATCTGTTTATGTAAACTTGTTTTGTAAACTGTATTTAAATTTTATTTATGTTTTGTTTAAAAGTAGTTATTTCCTAGAATGTATTTGTCTGAATTTTCTCTGTTTTGTAAACTTTATGGATGATAGTTTAAATGTCAAAATTTATTGTGCTGTGTTACTTTCGGGAGTCTCTCCCTTTGTCTGCTCTTTATTAAATGTGGTCTCAGTAGCTGAGCCATTAGGGTGTTTTAGCTAGGTTTTATTGGGATTGCATATTCGGTAGGTAGGACTCTGAGTACTTTTCCTAGTCTAGGTAGGTTAAATATTTACTGAGCGTGTAATTGATTTAATCAAAGTTCCTTTATAGTCCAGTAGTTAGACAGACATTTGTCCCTTTAGTCAGTGTTCTTTAGCGGTTTGTTAGGCTTATCTAGTTCTTTGCGAGATCTGCCCAGGTCGACTGGAACATAAGTCTCCTCCAGGTTCGTCGTTTCCATACGCGCACAGTTTCCACCCGTAAAGTTTGGTTGCCCATACACTTCCAACTTTACATTAGGCTGCCAGTCCTCGACCTTTTTCTTTTCTTTCTCCTCGTTTGTCCCAGTTTATTTTTTGTATTCTTGCTTTTCTCCTTTTGTCATAGTAGTACTGTCATTTGTTTGTCCTTTTTTTTTGATTTCTCGGATTTGATCTCCTGTATTTTTATTGTGTATGTAATTCAGTTGTTCTTTTAAGTAATTCAGTTTTTGTTTTAACTCGATTTTTTATTTTTAACCAATTGTACGTGTTTAATTGTTGAATCTCTATTTTGTGTAATTTTCTTTCGAATCCTATATAAATGTCTGTTCAACATTCACCTGTGAAATCGTCAAAGGCTTCGACCAAGCCGGCCGATACGGCCACTTCTAGCGACGCGATGGATAACCGGCCCTTGAACCCAGATGGTTTTGGACGCCTGT
Source organism: Trissonchulus latispiculum (assembly GCA_030248195.1). NCBI lineage: Eukaryota > Metazoa > Nematoda > Enoplea > Enoplida > Ironidae > Trissonchulus > Trissonchulus latispiculum. The sequence continues at coordinate 21,353 of JASAND010023331.1, read as the reverse complement.
TTTCCCAACCGGCCTTGAGTAAAAATTCTTCTACTCAATCGTCGTCCAGCCAGGCATCAGCGGGTCCTGCTTCTACAAGCACTACGCTTAGTAGACCGTACTTGCGTTCAGACTCGGCCAAAAATAAGGCCTCCAAAAAGGGGGAATTATTCGAAGACGTCACGGATCAGGGTCATGACGACCAACTAGAGGATGAGGCCTCACAGAAAACCGATGAATTCCTGTCACCCACCGATCAGGGTGAATTTATCGAAGAAGAATGGGATGAACAGGCAAGCCTTAGAGATCAATTGGAGTTTCTTCGGCTCAAGCTAGCTCGGATTGATTCTACTCTCCGGAACAGAGAGCCCGATAGGGATCCGCTAGCAGCACCGGTGCCAGGTATGTCTGATGTCTCGGATTTAAGAGCTTTTGTTAATCAACTGGAATTGAATTTATTCCAGCAACGACCACGGTTGGGGTCGGACAGCTCGATTATACGCAGACAACCCGGAACGAGGTCGTTCCCTCTGTTCACTCGCCCTAAGCCTCGACGGCAAGAGGGGACTGGAAATTCACGACAATCGGGGGTAGCAGGCCCTAGTGAACCAGCGGTGTCAGGCCCACGGTACCGCTCAACAGCTCATATCGACCTCACACGGTCAAAGCGCCCGAAACGGGCTAGCAGTAGCCAACGGCCGGACGGGGGTGATCCAGAACAAGAACCGGAGAGGAAACCGAAAGTGCGCGGACCCATGGATGCGTGGGTGGTCCCGCTACGGGACCAACCCACTGTACCGGTCCGACACCGGCCCCAAACGCCTGATACTGCTGGCCTTTTCCGAGTGAGAGGCCTGACCGAACAGGAATATAGCGTGATCAGAGGCTTGCTTACAGCGTGGATAGCAGAAATTCCGCGAGAAACATGGGAGGCACTCGAGCAGAATTTTCCTCGAGTTTGCATGGAGCTATTGCGTATGTGGCCTAACCCCAACATGGACCCGGATGCAGGGGCTCCTCCGTTCCGAATGGGGCAGTCTAAGCCAGCCCGGCAGTCGAGCCCGGAGCCGGTCCGTAGCCGCAGAGGGAGCCAACAACGGGTTCCACCAATTGTAGATCTGGACTCATCTGATGACCAGGTGAGAGGTTCGCCGGTGGCGCAACCCCGCCGGCGGAGAGATGATATGCGGCGGTCTAGAACCCCATCACGGGGCTACCAGTCCCCATCACCTGTGCGTAGAACGCCTAGTCCTAGGCGCTATTCGCGGGACCGGGATTATCCTACCTCTCGGCGAGAGAGGTCGCAACGACCACGTCCTTCAGAGCAGCGAGAACCCTCTTCATACGAGAGTTTTAAACATCTGGGTGAATACCTGAAGGGCTTTAAGGGGGTTAAACCCTTTCAAGGTTCACAGAGCAGCATCAAGTTCACTAGCTGGTTGGCGAATTTCGAAACCACAGTAAAGGTTCATGACGTACCAGCTGGTATGAAGTATAGAATTCTGTGGACCTTACTTGATGACAAGGTCAAAGAGTCTATGACTCCCTGCCCACCGGATACTTTCGAGGACCTAGTGACTAGGATCCGACAGCTGTATGAACCCTTGCCTGTTACTACGGAACAATATGCAGAGCAATTTTATAGCCGGATGCAGGAACCGCGCGAAAAGCCACACGATTACATGGCAGCGCTGCGCTTGCTAGCGGTGCAAGCCTTTCCATTTGAACCTGGTTTTGATCGGGAAAAGAAGGTAGTGGCTCAGTTCAAAAGAGGCTTGAAAGCGGATTTGCGTTCTAGAATGGCGGCCCCATTGGCCGACATTCAATTTTGGCCCCATGTGCGAGAGAACGATTTGATCACTCGGGCTCTCCATATTGTGGAGTCAGTACAGGTAGAACTGGATAAAGAACAGGCTGTTATGGTCTTTAGTGCCCAGAGTCAGGGACCGCGGGGCTATAACGCCACCCAGGGGCGACCCCAACAGGACCAACAGCGGATTCAACAGCAGAGCCAGAATCAGAATCGTAACCAGGGTTACCAACGGAATGACGAACGACCACCACCACGCCAGCCTATGGGCAGGTGTTGGCAATGCGGTCTGGTCGGCCATAGGCAACAACAGTGCCCGGACTACCTGCAATACCTGAGTCAGAATGATCAGGGCCAATATCAGGCTAGGGGTAATACCCATCGACAGTACCGAGACAGGGGTCAGGAGGGTGACCCCCCTGCCCGGAGTCGCTATGACCAGAACCAGCGGAACCAAGGACAAAGGAATCAGGACCAGCGTAACCAGCAGGAGCCGCAACGGCAACAAGACCAGCAGGACCAAAGGACCCAACGACAACAACCGGTTAGACCCCGCTCTATCAGCCGGGGTTACGTAGGCCCACGTCGGTATGAAGGTTTCCCGGAAACGGGAAACGAGAATGCGGGGCACGGGCAGTAGACCTGGCCCCGTGTCCCGCACCGACAAAGCCGTCTGGTGAAATGGTCTGTGCGGTCCAAGCTTTTGTTGTTACTAATTCTAATTTTTCTAACAAGCCTGATAACGAACCCTATTGGAACCATGGTGGTTTGTGGAGTAGTGACTCGGAAAGTGAGGGTGAAGGAGGCGACCCCCTTCCTCCACGGGACCAGGAACCTGTCTGCTTGTATCTGAATAAGGACACAAATCGGGACGTAAACCCATGGAAATGTCCGTGTAAGACTTGCAAACAAGTACGTAGACGGGCTGAATGGTTCCCGGAAGAGGAAGTGGTCCTCGCAAATGGAGGATTCCCGGACGGAGGAGACGTAGTCTATGATGGCGAAGGCAACCTTCGGCCATATAAATACTGGAATCGATGGCGGAAAGAAGTGAAACCCTTTGGCGATGGAGGGGCCTCTCAGCGCCCTGTCCCGTATAATAGGCGGTGGAAGCGTGCACCTGGTACTGAATGGAATATGCTTACTACAGTGCGTAAAGCTATGAAGTGGCAAGAAAATTCCGCAGTCATGGCAGCACAGACTCGTGCCAGGCAACCTGGTGCGGGCACAACCCGGAGGCAAAGGAAGACATCTACCTCGAAGGAGGTACAAACGGACCCCATTGAGGTTATTCGACCCTTACAACAATGGACGCCCACTCGGACGGAGAATCCATCGGGAGCCGGGGCTCATCGCAAAAGCCCTGGGGAAAACCAGGCCCCTGTAAATGGGGAGCAAGCTAAAAGCCCTGGGGAAAACCAACCCTCGGGTACTGGGCTTTCAGCAGTAAGCACTGGGGAAACCCCAACGTCAGAACTGGCGGTCACTACCCAGGTGGTGCCGGAAACTCCCATCTCTACGAAGGAACCGCCCAGTATTGTGGTTACTGGGGCGTCTCCACCCAAGCGGTCGAGTTCTTTGAAACCCTGGTCAGCAGCGAACAATCCTAGCCGACGAGAGCTCACGGAAACGGACGTATCGGATGACGAATCCGGTACTTCGGGTCTCACACTAGCGCCTGTTGAAGTTCATAGGTCTGGAGCTACTCCAGTAACACCTTTGAAATTGCGAAAGGACACTCAGGGTGAGTGGGAACCGGTAGAAAAAGGGATGAAACATCCGAAAACACCGGTACAATCCGGTGTCCCTACCCGTAACAGATTCGCCCTGTTGGAAACTCCGGAGTATGCGGTCATTCGACAAGGTTGGGCAACCGTCAACCAAGCTGTTCAACAAGCTCATGTAGTCGCCCAGTCTATTGGCGAACAGATTCAACAATTGGCTGTTAATGTAATGTCCGTGACGGACCAGGTACGTCAGTCTACCCAGAGCTTTGAACAACTATTGGCCGAGTTTGTTCAGAAGGATTACGAACGGACCTTAGAACTCCAACAGAAGGGAACCCTCCGTGAACCAGACCAGCCTATCTGGTCGGAGGACCCGCCGCAACCCCGCAAGGGCAGACGGGGAATTCGCCTAAACGACCCGAATGAGATCATTGTGCTGGATAGCACACCTGTAGACGAGGAACCGGCGCCTGCGGCGCAGGAAGACACTTTCACTAATAAGGACGACGCTACAGTATTACAACAGGACGAGGTCGTAACAACCTCGGGAGCGACCGCCCCGTCTGGAAACTTAGTGGAACGTGATACGGCCACTGTAGATCAGCAAGAAGTGACTTCTACTGACCTAGGGGATAAGTACGGAATCTGGGACCTAGAACAACAACTTCGTGCTGCCCTTAGCCCAGCTCAACGAGTCGAGTTTAACCTAGACGTAGAAGCTAGCGACAACGAGGAAGATAGTGGGCAACCCACAGCGCAGACTAAGCACCTAAACCGAGCGGTCCTCTCTGTCCTGAATGGGACGGCACCATTCTTTGTCTCGCAGTGTACTCATATCGCCTTGAAGAAAAGTCCGTATGTGATTGTGGAGGTCAGAGGCATCAAGACATTAGCCCTGCTGGACACAGGGGCCAACATCTGCCTGATGTCCAAACATTTCTTCGACCAACTCAACAGTAACAAACGCCTGCATCTGGACGAAACAAAAGCTACGGAGGTGGCTACGGCTGCCGACTACCGGAGCCTAGCCATATTGGGTACAACCAAGATTGCCTTCAAACTGCATGGCGTTCGGTATGAGTATACTTTTAACGTTACAAATAGTTTACAACAAGACTTTATTATTGGTTACGACTTCCAAGCAGACCATAACTGGGTGATTTTTCCCCACCAACACCTTCTTTTATGCGACAAGAAGAAGGTACCTTTACTGACCCCAGGCGACCTGCAGGCCTTAGCTAACCGTTTCAGTATAGCCGTGTCCTGTACGGTATATTATTGTATGCGGGAAACATGCAAACTCCCCCCTAGATCGGAAGTTATGGTCCCGGTTCGTTGTTGGCTTGGTGGTGCAATAAAACCAGCTATTAATCAGGCAGTCGTGTTCGAGCCATCAGAAGAGGTCCTGGAGGACTATGAAGTCTACCCAGTGCCTGGAGTCTTGGAAGTATCTTCTCAGGTAAATTACATCAAGGTCTATAATCCCCTGGACCGAACGGCCCAATTACCAAAGGGGCTACCCCTCGGACAAGCGGAGCCAGTCACTACGGTCACGGAACGACAAGGGTTTCGGTATGCTGCTGAGTTAGGTGTTAACTTTGCACAAGCGCACCCTCATCTGGCTAGTTGGGCGACCCATCCAGCCACCCGCCTAAACGAGAAAGAGCTGCGTCACGCCCTCGAGGAGGTCGAGCAATTGGAACCTTATCATCCAGGTGACACGGTACCTATGGTTAATAGCGTGGGTAATCCGATACCAGTTCCAAGGTGGGTCGACCCCACAGTGTGTGTCGCCGAGGCTGACCAGAACTGGGGTTACGAGGAACCCCCGGCATTGACTGAAAAAGGCCTCCAGGCCTTTAATGATATGCACTATTCCGCTGACGAAATGACTTCACAACCTATGCCATCTCTAGAGGAACGTCAACAATTTATTGATGAGAATGTGGATTTTGATTCTATGTTTCTTGACGACGAGGGTAAAGCCAAATTAAGGGACATCTTGGTCGAATTTTACGATGTGGTTGCCAGACCGGGCAACCCGGGTCGGACCAAAGTGGACCAACATGTGATTGATACTGGTAAGGAAGGGCCAGTTAAGGGTAGATCTTATCGGTATAATCCCAAAGATAAAGCGGAAATTGAGAAGCATATACGAGCAATGCTGGATGAAGGGGTCTGCTCCCCTTCTACTAGTCCTTGGTCTTCCCCGTGTATCTTGGTCGGCAAGAAGGACGGGACCACACGTTTAGTCATTGATTATCGTCGGCTAAACAAAATCACAAAGAAGGATAATTATCCATTGCCCAAAATCGACGAAATTTTGGATCAACTCCAAGGGGCAGTGATATTCTCGACTATCGATCTAGCGGCTGGGTATTGGCAGGTTGAGGTCTACCCAGAACACAGGGAGAAAACGGCCTTCGTGTCCCATATGGGCCTCTTCCACATGAATGTCATGCCGTTCGGGTTGTGTAACGCACCCGCAACATTCCAACGACTGATGGAGAAGGTTTTGACGGATTTGCCCGTGTACATTGACGACGTGTTGATTCCATCTCCCGATCAGGACACTCATTTGGAGATGATCAGGTCGACCCTGACTCGTCTGCGCGACAACGGATTACGCATCAAACTTAAGAAATGCTGTTTCGCTCGTGAATCAGTTCCCTTCTTGGGCCACTATGTGGGCCGGAACGGCATTAGTGTGGACCCGGACAAGGTTAAGGCTGTGTCTCAGCTTAACCCACCAAAGGACGTGAAGGGTATTCGATCGTTTCTAGGAATGTGCGGTTATTATAGACGGTTTGTGCTTAATTATGCAAAGGTGGCTGCCCCTCTAACGGATTTACTAAAGAAAGGGGTGCCTTTTGTTTGGTCGGAAGCCTGCCAACATGCCTTTGAAGAGCTGAAACGGCATTTGACTCAAGCTCCAGTATTAGCTTTTCCTGATTTTGATAAAACATTTTATGTGTCATCTGATGCCAGTAAGCGGGGTTTTGGTGCTATTTTGGAACAACAGTTTTCGGTGCCACGTAGCGCCGATAAACCAAATGGACCACGGGTGCTACGTGAGCGACCAGTCGCCTATGCTAGTAGAACCCTGACCCAGGGTGAGAAGGGTTACTCCGCGACGGAGATGGAAGCGTTTGCGGCTCTATGGGGTTGTCAGAAATTTCGACACTATTTGTCGTGCAAACAGTTTGTTCTCAGAACTGACCATCAGGCTGTCAGGGATCTGCTGAATAACATCAAAGCTTTGGGCCAAGGTAAGCTCGCTAAGTTTGCTCTTAGTATGTTAGAATTTGATTTTACGGTGGAATATCGGCCGGGGCGTGAGAATGTGGGTCCTGATTGCTTGTCAAGACTGGACCCTATTGATGAGCCTGAAGATAGCGAGCATGAAGCAACAGCGGCTATGTATCCACCGGAAGTGTTCGCCTTGACGGCGGCACTTCCCGCGCCTCCTACCCTGCTTACTTGGAAACGAGAACTTCGCGACGAAGAGGAATTTGCGGTTTTATTGGATTTCCTGGAACAGAAGAGGTTACCAACTAACCGACAAGAAGCACAAGAGGTGAAGAAATTAAGATCTACATTTTTTATTAGAGATGGGGTGTTATATCGTTGGCACCTGAATAAACATGCAGAGCGTAGAGGGCTACCCTTCCCTACTGTGGTAGTGCCTAAGGTCCAGCGAGAGCAGCTCTTGCAGGAGGTTCACTCTGATTTCACGACGGGTGGTCATCGGGCCCACCAAAATGCTATGGCTAGCCTGGAAACAAAGTATTGGTGGCCTCGCATGTCCCAAGATCTAGAGGACTTCATCGCTCAGTGTAAGCCCTGTGCGAAATTTAATCAAGGGCCACGTAGATATCAGGCTACAATGCAGAACACGGTGGTGGTACGCCGACCGTTAGATGTCGTGGCTATGGATGTGATGCACTTCACACAGAAGGAGACCAACAGAGGTAACACATGTGTACTGTGTATAGTCGACTATCTCACGCGCTACGCGGAGGCTTTTGCTATGCCCAATGAGCGGGCGGAAACTACTGCGTACTGGTATTTTAATGGCTTCGTAGCCCGGTGGGGCGTCCCTGCCCGGGTCTTGACAGATCAGGGACCGAACTTTATGTCTGTCTTCCTAAGAGCCTTGGTGGATGCTAGCGGCTCTGAGCGACTCAGAACTACTGCATATCACCCTCAAACGAACGGTGTAGTGGAACGCTTCAACCGGACAATACGTAGCCTGGTAGCCAAGTACGTGAATTGTTTTCAGTCCGATTGGGACGACTATTTACCGTGGGGATTGTCCATCTACAGAGCAACGATTCACAGTGCCACGAAGGAAACACCTCACTTTCTGATGACAGGTAGAGACTACCGATATCCACTGGATAATTTCTTTCAGCTTCCTGGTGAGGAAGGTACCACCCAGAATTATAGCGACGCACGTAGCCAGCTACTGGCCCGGATGAATGAAGCTTGGCAGTTGGCGCATGAAGCCTTGCAAGAGGCAGCATTGGTTAACAAGGAAAGGTACGACCTGAAAGCTTCACCGGTTGAGTATAAACCAGGTACCCTGGTTATGCTCAATATTGAGAACAAGAATGTACCTACAGGTTTGAGTAAGAAGTTACGGCCTAAATACGAGGGACCTTATCGAGTACTGGATAAGATTTCTGTAACAAATTATCGTATTGCTCGCACTAACGGGTTTAGTGACCCGGTGGTGGTTAACATCAATCGGTTAAAGCCTTTTCTGGACGCCCCAGTGAAATTGCCAGTGGTTACATTGTAGGTAACCTACAGTGTACGTACGATGCAGCATTAGTTTCTGTAATAGGCCTTGTGTAACACAAGGGCCCTTGTAATTGTATATAATGTGTGTTATTTTTCTTTTAGGGATCCTATTTTTGTATTACCTAGGGTTTTATCTCTAACAATTGGTGTTGGCATTATTTGTGTTACATAACCCTTAATAGGGTGGGGTTTAAATTTTTTTTCTTGGGGCCTCCTTTATGATTTATTATTTTCGCTGTAAAGCGGGGTTTTCTTTTTCTATTCTCTTTAATTTCTAAACTTATGGCTGTACAATCTAGCCATAGGTTTTCCTTTCTCTCTTATCAACCCTAGCAGGGGGATTCTCTTACTTTTCTTTTCAAATTTACCTATGGGGGTTTTCTTTTAAACTCAAAGGATTGTCTTTCGTTGAAATTGTTAAGGGGCCCCTCCACTGTACAGATGAAATTAAGGTCTCAAAAAAAAAAAAAAACAATAAAAAAACAAAAAAAAAAAAAAAAGACAGGCGTCAAAAGAAGTGAAGACCAGCCATAAAAACACGAGGAACTGCCATATTAATGCCACGGGAGGTGCGGAATGGGCGACCCATGATCCTCCAGCCGCAGCGGCGGGGATCCGTACCTGATTACTAGAAAACCAAAAAACACATTAAGAACCGAAATGTCAGCTTCGTCTGGATCTATTCAAACTAGGGTACGGAGGTGACCTCCCGCCAAATTTAGGGTGCGCCATCTCCGGCTGGGTGGGTGGGTGGGCCTAGCCTCGCATCGCTAACTCAGTTCCCTGCGGATCTCCTGCAAAATTAGAAAGACGAAAGATAATTAATAAAATAATTTAGAAGAATGGGTAAAGAAATGAATTTAATCCCAGTGTTTCGCGTGTAAGTAGGAGTAAGTTTGTGGAATCTTTAAGTAAAATATAAGTATTAAATTAAATTAAGAGAGTTACAAAGTAACCCTAAACATGCTTAAGCATGTATAAAAAGAACCAAAAGGGTACGGAGAGTCCCCAAGTACCCTCGTGGTACTAATGAAGATAAAGTAAATTAAATTAGGAGGGGTTAAAATGGAGTCTTAGAGTTACTAGAAACGCGAAACACTGGTTAAAATATTAGTAGAAAGTCCCTTAAAATAAGAATTTTGGAGAAGATCCTCCCAACCGCGCATGCAGGCCTTAAAACAGAGTGGGGGCATATAATTCGGGAACTACTTTGGCGCTCTGGAGTGGGAAACAAAACTGACATTTTACCAAGAAAATTTTGAAGAAAACCAAATAACAGGTACTAAAAATGGACAGGAACCGTTGGGACAACTAAAAGACATAGGTAAAAATAATTTTGATAAAAATGTGGCGGCAGTAAGGGACACAAATTGGGACATGGCTGGTGCGTCACGCATCTTTCGACGTTGCGTCAGGTTACAGAATAAACGTTAAGAAACACAAAACCCGCAATCAAACCCGTTAATAAAATGCGAAAAAGAAAACGTCAAGAAAAGAATAGACCCGGTTTTAGTAAAACTTTTGAACAGAACTTTGGTTACATAATTAAAGCAGACAAAATACGAATATGGCATGTAAAACTGTACAACAAATCACATAGAAAGGGCAATATTATGCATAGAACACAGTCGAAATCACTACAAAATACACAGAATTTTGGTTAGTTTTTAAAATAATTTTAAATAAGAAAACTCAAGGAAAATGGTAAAATGTAAGTAGATAAATAAAGAAACTCTAAAATTTAGAATAAAGCTCGGAAAAAGGTTAAGTTTTTAAATGTTAAGAAACACCACAAAATACGACACAAAAATTAAAAAGGCAAACATATATATTTAAAGCACAAAAATAAACTAGTTCAAAGTCACCAAATAGGGAATCGTCTTCTTTAGGAATATCTATATACAGTAGAAGCGTCTATATCGCTGGAATGGCACAATCGGGAATAAGGCATAAATTGAGCAAATTTAGTCTTCATCGGGTAGTCACAATCGGGAATTAGAATCTGGAAAAAGTCATCATAAGGCAGTCTTCATAATTGAGTAATCAAATCAGGGTAATAATAGTCCAAATAGAGGTAGTCCAAATAGGGTAAAGTATTGTCCAGAGGTAAAAGTCAATATAGATGGAAATGATGGAAAGGCAATGACATAAAATGGAACAGTAAATAACACCGCCGCTGGATTGATGGATGATGGATGGGAGAAACTTCCGCCGTAATGATGGAATGATATGATACGCTCCGCCGTTAATATAATACATCCGCCGTCATAATGATACCTCCGCCGTCATAATGATACCTCCGCCGTAATGATGTTACATCCGCCGTGACTAATAGGGAAAGAGGATTTAAGCCACAACTACACCGTCGCGGTAAGTTGAGCTAATTACATAAAGTTACACCAGTCGCTGGTAGTAACCAGGGGCAGGGGGAAAGGTTTAGAAACGGTTCCAATCCGGGCTCACGCGATCGATTGGGAGGCGGGAGCCAGCACGATGGGGGTGGAAGGATCAGAAATGGCGACGCAGATGCAAGGCCAGTAGACATTATTCTCCTGTCCAGGCGGTGCCAACCCAGCAATAAATTCTCCCTGGCGATTAACCGACATGCGCAGCGCAGCCGCTCGCGATTCCGTGGGCGGGTTATCCACTCCGAAGAATGGTGAGACCATTCTGCCATTCTCCCAATAGAATAAGATAATGTTTGTAACGCCTTGGATCAAATAGTACGCAAAATTAAATGTGAAATTATAAACGCAGCAACACGGTTAACATGTGGCAAAGTAAGAGCTGGCCTATACTAATGACCCTATCTTCAGTGGACCAGGCAGATGGGCACAACAAGGTAGCCGTATTGTAACCATCACACGACCAATTTCTGTACGAACAAGCCCCAAAAGTAAACGCCACCCCAGCAAATTCCAGCTGACGGGCGACCCCTGGTTTACGCCCAGCACTCATGCACCCGTCCACTGAAATCACCCAACCAAGCATTCAAGCAGCAACTAGAATCTAAAATAGGCCTCAGAAAAAGTGCAAAAGCTAACAGAAGGTGAAAGCATGATAAGTGTGATAGAGAAAGAGAGAAAAAGAAAACTAAACACACAAGAGAGGGTGAACCTACCTACAGTTAGCCTACGTAAAGGGAGAAAAACAAAACAGCATTACACATACACACGTTAACAACATACAACACACACACAGTGTATACACTAAGGCATACACTAGATGTATAGACATAGAGAGATATGATAGGGCACCCTTAACAATTTGCAACGAAAGACGATCCCTTAGAATTAAGAGAAAACCCCCCTAGGTAAATTTTAAAATAAAAGTAAGAGAATCCCCCTATTAGGGTAGATAAGAGAAAGAAGAAAACTTATGGCCACATTCTACAGCCATAAGTATAAGAAATAAAAGGGAAAGAACTAGATAGAGAAATAAAACCCCGCTTTACACCGAAAATAATGAATCATAAGGGAGGCCCCAAAAGAAAAAATTTGAACCCCACCCTATCTAAGGGATTATGCAACACAAATAATGCAAACACCAATTGTTAGAGATAAAACCTTAGGTAACACAAAAACAGGAGCTCCCTAAAAGAAAAATTAACACACATTACTATACAATCACAAGAGCCCTTGTGTTACACAAGGCCTATTACAGAAACTAATGCTGCAAATTACGTACACTGTGGGTTGCCTACAATGTCACAACCGGCAATTTGACTGGGGCATCCAGAAAAGGCTTCAACCGATTGATGTTAACCACCACCGGGTCACTTAACCCGTTAGTGCGAGCAATACGATAATTCGTTACAGAAATCTTGTCCAACACCCGATAAGGTCCCTCGTATTTAGGCCGTAACTTCTTACTCAAACCTGTAGGTACATTCTTGTTCTCAATATTGAGCATAACCAGGGTACCTGGCTTATACTCAACCGGTGAAGCTTTCAAGTCGTACCTTTCCTTGTTAACCAATGCTGCCTCTTGCAAGGCTTCATGCGCCAACTGCCAAGCTTCATTCATCCGGGCCAGTAGCTGGCTACGTGCGTCGCTATAATTCTGGGTGGTACCTTCCTCACCAGGAAGCTGAAAGAAATTATCCAGTGGATATCGGTAGTCTCTACCTGTCATCAAGAAGTGAGGTGTCTCCTTCGTGGCACTGTGAATCGTTGCTCTGTAGATGGACAGTCCCCACGGTAAATAGTCGTCCCAATCGGACTGAAAACAATTCACGTACTTGGCTACCAGGCTACGTATTGTCCGGTTGAAGCGTTCCACTACACCGTTCGTTTGAGGGTGATATGCAGTAGTTCTGAGTCGCTCAGAGCCGCTAGCATCCACCAAGGCTCTTAGGAATACAGACATAAAGTTCGGTCCCTGATCTGTCAAGACCCGGGCAGGGACGCCCCACCGGGCTACGAAGCCATTAAAATACCAGTACGCAGTGGTTTCCGCCCGCTCATTGGGCATAGCAAAAGCCTCCGCGTAGCGCGTGAGATAGTCGACTATACACAGTACACATGTGTTACCTCTGTTGGTCTCCTTCTGTGTGAAGTGCATCACATCCATAGCCACGACGTCTAATGGTCGGCGTACCACCACCGTATTCTGCATTGTAGCCTGATATCGACGTGGCCCCTGATTAAATTTCGCACAGGGCTTACACTGAGCAATGAAATCCTCTAGATCTTGAGACATGCGAGGCCACCAGTACTTTGCTTCCAAGCTGGCCATTGCATTTTGGTGGGCCCGATGACCACCCGTCGTAAAATCAGAGTGAACCTCCTGCAAGAGCTGCTCTCGCTGGACCTTAGGCACTACCACAGTAGGGAAGGGTAGCCCTCTACGCTCGGCGTGTTTGTTCAAGTGCCAACGATATAACACCCCATCTCTAATAAAAAATGTAGACCGTAATTTCTTTACCTCTTGTGCTTCTTGTCGATTAGTTGGTAACCTCTTCTGTTCCAGGAAATCCAATAAAATCGCAAATTCCTCTTCGTCGCGAAGTTCTCGTTTCCAGGTAAGCAGGGTAGGTGGCGCGGGAAGTGCCGCCGTCAAGGCGAACACTTCCGGTGGATACATAGCCGCTGTTGCTTCATGCTCACTATCTTCAGGCTCATCAATTGGATCCAGTCTTGACAAGCAATCAGGACCCACATTCTCACGCCCCGGCCGATATTCAACCGTAAAATCAAATTCTAACATACTAAGAGCAAACTTAGCGAGCTTACCTTGACCCAGAGCCTTGATATTATTCAACAGGTCCCTGACTGCTTGATGGTCAGTTCGGAGAACAAACTGTTTGCACGACAGGTAGTGCCTAAATTTCTGACAACCCCATAGAGCCGCAAACGCTTCCATCTCCGTCGCGGAGTAACCCTTCTCGCCTTGGGTCAGGGTTCTACTAGCATAGGCGACTGGTCGCTCACGTAGCACCCGTGGTCCATTTGGTTTATCGGCGCTACGTGGCACCGAAAACTGTTGTTCCAAAATAGCACCAAAACCCCGCTTACTGGCATCTGATGACACGTAAAAAGTTTTATCAAAATCGGGAAAAGCTAGTACTGGAGCTTGAGTCAAGTGCCGTTTCAGCTCTTCAAAGGCATGTTGGCAGGCTTCTGACCAAACAAATGGCACCCCTTTCTTTAGTAAATCCGTTAGAGGGGCGGCCACTTTAGCATAATTAAGTACAAACCGTCGATAATAACCACACATTCCTAAGAAAGAGCGAATACCCTTCACGTCCTTTGGTGGGTTAAGCTGAGACACAGCCTTAACCTTGTCCGGGTCCACACTAATGCCGTTCCGGCCCACGTAGTGGCCCAAGAAGGGAACTGATTCGCGAGCAAAGCAGCATTTCTTGAGCTTAATGCGTAGTCCGTTGTCGCGCAGACGAGTCAGGGTCGACCTGATCATCTCCAAATGAGTGTCCTGATCGGGAGATGGAATCAACACGTCGTCAATGTACACGGGCAAATCCGTCAAAACCTTCTCCATCAGTCGTTGGAATGTTGCGGGTGCGTTACACAACCCGAACGGCATGACATTCATGTGGAAGAGGCCCATATGGGACACGAAGGCCGTTTTCTCCCTATGCTCTGGGTAGACCTCAACCTGCCAATACCCAGCCGCTAGATCAATAGTTGAGAATATCACTGCCCCTTGGAGTTGATCCAAAATTTCGTCGATTTTGGGCAATGGGTAATTATCCTTCTTCGTAATTTTGTTTAGCCGTCGATAATCGATGACTAAACGTGTGGTCCCGTCCTTCTTGCCGACCAATATACACGGGGAAGACCAAGGACTAGTAGAAGGGGAGCAGACCCCTTCATCCAGCATTGCCCGTATATGCTTCTCAATTTCCGCTTTATCTTTGGGATTATACCGATAAGATCTACCTTTAACTGGCCCTTCCTTACCAGTATCAATCATGTGTTGGTCCACTTTGGTCCGCCCCGGGTTACCCGGTCTGGCGACCACATCATAAAAGTCGACCAATATGTCCCTTAATTTCGCTTTACCCTCGTCATCAAGGAACATAGAATCAAAATCCACGTTCTCGTCAATAAATTGTTGGCGTTCCTCCAATGATGGCATAGGTTGTGAAGTCATTTCATCCGCGGAGTAATGCATATCATTAAAGGCCTGGAGGCCTTTTTCAGTCAATGCCGGGGGTTCCTCGTAACCCCAGTTCTGATCAGCCTCGGCGACGCACACTGTGGGGTCGACCCACCTTGGAACTGGTATTACGTTACCCACACTATTAGCCATAGGGACCGTGTCACCTGGGTGATACGGCTCCAGCTGCTCGACCTCCTCGAGGGCGTGACGTAACTCTTTCTCGTTTAGGCGGGTAGCTGGATGGGTCGCCCAACTAGCCAGATGAGGGTGCACTTGCGCGAAATTAACACCTAACTCAGCAGCATACCGAAACCCCTGTCGTTCCGTGACCGTAGTGACCGGTTCCACTTGGCCGAGGGGTAGCCCCTTGGGCAATTGGGCCATTCTGTCCAATGGGTTATAGACTTTGATGTAATTTACCTCAGAAGATACTTCCAAGACTCCAGGCACTGGGTAAACTTCATAGTCCTCTAGGACCTCCTCTGATGGTTCGAATACAACTGCCTGATTAATAGCTGGTTTTACTGCACCGCCAAGCCAACAACGAACCGGGACCATAACTTCCGATCTAGGAGGGAGTTTGCACGTTTCCCGCATACAATAATATACCGTACAGGACACGGCTATACTGAAACGGTTAGCTAAAGCCTGCAGGTCGCCTGGGGTCAGCAAAGGTACCTTCTTCTTGTCGCATAAAAGAAGGTGTTGGTGAGGAAAAATCACCCAGTTATGGTCTGCCTGGAAGTCGTAACCAATGATAAAATCTTGTTGTAAACTATTTGTAACGTTAAAAGTATATTCATACCGAACACCATGCAATTTGAAAGCAATCTTGGTTGTACCCAATATGGCTAGGCTCCGGTCGTCGGCAGCCGTAGCCACCTCCGTAGCTTTCGTTTCGTCCAGATGTAAGCGTTTGTTGCTGTTGAGTTGATCGAAGAAATGTTTGGACATCAGGCAAATATTGGCCCCTGTATCCAGCAGGGCTAGTGTCTTGATGCCTCTGACTTCCACAATCACATACGGACTTTTCTTCAAGGCGATATGAGTACACTGCGAAACAAAGAATGGGGCCGTCCCATTCAGGACAGAGAGGACCGCTCGGTTTAGATGCTTAGTCTGTGCTGTGGGTTGCCCACTATCGTCCTCGTTGTCGCTGGCTTCTACGTCTAAATTAAACTCGACTCGTTGAGCTGGGCTAAGGGCAGCACGAAGTTGTTGTTCTAGGTCCCAGATTCCGTACTTATCCCCTAGGTCAGTAGAAGTCACTTCTTGCTGATCTACAGTGGCCGTATCACGTTCAACTAAGTTTCCAGACGAAGCGGCCGCTCCCGAGGTTGTTACGACCTCGTCCTGTTGTAATACTGTAGCGTCGTCCTTATTAGTGGAAGTCTCTTCCTGCGCCACAGGCGCCGGTTCCTCGTCTACAGGTGTGCTATCCAGCACAATTATCTCATTCGGGTCGTTTAGGCGAATTCCCCGTCTGCCCTTGCGGGGTTGCGGCGGGTCCTCCGACCAGATAGGCTGGTCTGGTTCGCGGAGGGTTCCCTTCTGTTGAAGTTCTAGGGTCCGTTCGTAATCCTTCTGGACGAATTCAGCCAAGAGTTGTTCGAAGTTCTGGGTGGACTGCTGGACCTGGTCCGTCACGGACATTACGTTAACAGCCAGCTGTTGAATCTGTTCACCAATAGACTGAGCAACCACCTGAGCTTGTTGGACAGCTTGGTTGACAGTTGCCCAACCCTGTCGAATTACGGCATACTCCGGAGTTTCCAATAAGGCGAATCGATTACGGGTAGGTACACCGGATTGCGCCGGTGTTTTCGGATGCTTCATCCCTTTTTCTACCGGTTCCCACTCGCCCTGAGTGTCCTTCCGCAATTTCAAAGGTGTTACTGGAGTAGCTCCAGCCCTATGAACTTCAACTGTAGCTAAAGTGAGACCCTAAGTACAGCATTCGTCATCCGATACGTCCGTTTCCGTGAGCTCTCGCCGGCTAGGGTTGTTCGCTGCTGACCAAGGTTTCAAAGAACTCGACCGCTTGGGTGGAGACGCCCCAGTAACCACGATACTGGGGGGTTCCTTCGTAGAGATGGGAGTTTCCGGCACCACCTGGGTAGTGACAGCCAATTCTGACGTTGGGGTTTCCCCAGTGCTTACTGCTGAAAGCCCAGTACCCGAGGGTTGGTTTTCCCCAGGGCTTTTAGCTTGCTCCCCATTTACAGGGGCCTGGTTTTCCCCAGGGCTTTTGCGATGAGCCCCGGCTCCCGATGGATTCTCCGTCCGAGTTGGCGTCCATTGTTGTAAAGGCCTAATGACCTCGATGGGGTCTGTTTGTACCTCCTTCGAGGTAGATGTCTTCCTTTGCCTCCGGGTTGCGCCCGCGCCAGGTTGTCTGGCACGAGTCTGTGCTGCCATGACTGCGGAATTTTCCTGCCACTTCATGGCTTTGCGCACTGTAGTAAGCATATTCCATTCAGTCCCGGGTGCACGTTTCCACCGCCGATTATAGGGGACTGGGCGTTGGGAGGCCCCTCCGTCACCAAAAGGTTTCACTTCTTTACGCCAGCGGTTCCAGTATTTGTATGGTCGAAGGTTGCCTTCGCCATCATAGACTACGTCTCCTCCGTCCGGGAAGCCTCCATTAGCGAGAACCACTTCCTCTTCCGGGAACCATTCAGCCCGTCTACGTACTTGCTTGCAGGTTTTACACGGACATTTCCATGGATTTACATCCCGATTTGTGTCCTTATTCAAATATAAGCAGACAGGTTCCTGGTCCCGTGGAGGAAGGGGGTCGCCTCCTTCACCCTCACTTTCCGAGTCACTACTCCACAAACCACCATGGTTCCAATAGGGTTCGTTATCAGGCTTGTTAGAAAAATTAGAATTAGTAACAACAAACGCTTGGACCGCACAGACCATTTCACCAGACGGCTTTGTCGGTGCGGGACACGGGGCCAGGTCTACTGCCCGTGCCCCGCATTCTCGTTTCCCGTTTCCGGGAAGCCTTCATACCGACGTGGACCTACATAACCCCGGCTAATAGAGCGGGGTCTAACCGGTTGTTGTCGTTGATTCCCTTGGTCCTGCTGGCCCTGTTGCCGTTGCGGCTCCTGCTGGTTACGCTGATCCTGATTCCTTTGCCCTTGGTTCCGTTGGTTCTGGTCATAGCGACTCCGGGCAGGGGGGTCACCCTCCTGGCCTCTGTCCCGGTACTGTCGATGCGTGTTACCCCTAGCCTGATACTGGCCCTGGTCATTCTGACTCAGGTATTGCAGATAGTCCGGACACTGTTGTTGCCTATGGCCGACCTGACCGCATTGCCAACACCTGCCCATAGGCGCGCGTGGTGGTGGTCGTTCGTCGTTCCGTTGGTAACCCTGGTTACGATTCTGATTCTGATTCTGGCTCTGCTGTTGAATCCGCTGTTGGTCCTGTTGGGGTCGCCCCTGCGTAGCGTTATAGCCGCGTGATCCCTGACTCTGGGCACTAAAGACCATAACAGCCTGTTCTTTATCCAGTTCTACCTGTACTGACTCCACAATATGTAGAGCCCGAGTGATCAAATCGTTCTCTCGCACATGGGGCCAAAATTGAATGTCGGCCAATGGGGCCGCCATTCTAGAACGCAAATCCGCCTTCAAACCTCTCTTAAACTGAGCCACTACCTTCTTTTCCCGATCAAAACCAGGTTCAAACGGAAAGGCTTGCACCGCTAGCAAGCGCAGCGCTGCCATATAGTCGTGTGGCTTTTCGCGCGGTTCCTGCATCCGGCTATAAAATTGCTCTGCATATTGCTCCGTAGTAACAGGCAAGGGTTCGTACAGTTGTCGGATCCTAGTCACTAGGTCCTCGAAAGTATCCGGTGGACAGGGAGTCATAGATTCTTTGACCTTGTCATCAAGCAAGGTCCACAGGATTCTATACTTCATACCGGCAGGCACGTCATGAACCTTTACTGTGGTTTCGAAATTCGCCAACCAGCTAGTAAACTTGATGTTACTCTGTGACCCTTGAAAGGGTTTAACCCCCTTAAAGCCCTTCAGGTATTCACCCAGATGTTTGAAACTCTCGTATGAAGAGGGTTCTCGCTGCTCTGAAGGACGTGGTCGTTGCGACCGCTCTCGCCGAGAGGCAGGGTAATCCCGGTCCCGCGAATAGCGCCTAGGACTAGGCGTTCTACGCACAGGTGATGGGGACTGGTAGCCCCGTGATGGGGTTCTAGACCGCCGCATATCATCTCTCCGCCGGCGGGGTTGCGCCACCGGCGAACCTCTCACCTGGTCATCAGATGAATCCAGATCTACAATTGGTGGGACCCGTTGTTGGCTCCCTCTGCGGCTACGGACCGGCTCTGGGCTCGGCTGCCGAGCTGACTTAGACTGCCCCATTTGGAACGGGGGAGCCCCTGCATCCGGGTCCATGCTGGGGTTGGGCCACATACGCAGTAGCTCCATACAAACTCGAGGGAAATTCTGCTCGAGTGCCTCCCATGTTTCTCGCGGGATTTCTGCTATCCAAGCTGTAAGCAAGCCTCTGATCACACTATATTCCTGTTCGGTCAGGCCTCTCACTCGGAAAAGGCCAGCCGTATCCGGCGTTTGGGTCCGGTGTCGGACCAGTATAGTGGGTTGATCCCGTAGCGGGACCACCCACGCATCCATGGGTCCGCGCACTTTCGGTTTCCTATCCGAGTCTTGTTCTGGATCACCCCCATCCGGCCGTTGGCTACTGCTAGCCCGTTTCGGGCGTTTTGACCGTGTGAGGTCGATATGAGCTGTTGAGCGATACCGTGGGCCAGACACTGCTGGTTCACTAGGGCCGGCTAGCCCCGATTGGCGCGAGGGTCCGCCCCCTCTTGCCGTCGAGGCTTAGAGCGGGTAAACGGAGGGAATGGCCTCGCTCCTGGTTGCCTGCGTATGATGGAGCTATCCGACCCCAACCGCGGTCGCTGCTGGAATAGGTTCAATTCCACTTGATTAACAAAAGCTCTTAAATCTGATACATCGGACATACCTGGCACCGGTGCTGCTAGCGGATCCCTATCGGGCTCTCTGTTCCGGAGAGTAGAATCAATCCGGGCCAGTTTGAGCCGAAGAAACTCCAATTGGTCTCTAATGCTTGCCTGTTCGTCCCATTCCTCTTCGATAACTTCACCCTGATCAGTGGGTGACAGGAACTCATCGGTCTTCTGTGAGGCCTCATCCTCTTGTTGGTCGTCATGACCCTGATCCGTGACTTCTTCGAATAATTCCTCACTTTTGGAGGCTTTATTTTTGGCCGAGTCTGATCGCAAGTACGGTCTACTAAGCGTAGCGATTGTAGAAGCAGGGCCCGCTGATGCCTGGCTAGCCGAGGATTGAGTAGAAGAATTCTTACTCAAGGCCGGTTAGGAAGACAGCCGTCCAAAACCATCTGCATTCAAGGGCCGGTTATCCATCGTGTCACTTGAAGTGGCTGTATCGGCCGGCTTGGTCAAAGCCTTAGACGTTTTCGCAGGTGAATGTTGAACAGACATTTGTATAGGGTTCAAAGAAAAGGTACACAAAATATAAAATCAACAATTAAGCACGTACGATTAGTTAAAATAGAAAAGTCGAGTTAAAACAAAACACTTAAAAGAACAACTAAATAACTGACACAATATAAAATACCAGGAGATCAAATCCGAGAAACAAAAAGAAAAACAAATGACAGTACTGGTATGACAAAAGGGAGGAAGCAAGGATACAAAAATAAACTGGAACAAACAAGAAGGAATTAAAGAAGAAGGTCGAAGACTGGCAGCCTAATGTAAAGTTGGAAGGGTATAGGCAACCAAACTTTACGGGTGGAAACTGTGCGCGTATAGAAACGACGAACCTGGAGGAGACTTATGTTCCAGTCGACCTGGGCAGGATCTCGCCAAGAACTAAGTAAGCCTAACAAACTACTAAACGAGCTGACTAAAGGGACAAATGACTGCCTAACTACTCAACTACTAAAGGAACTTTGATTAAATTAAATACACGCTCAGTAAATAATTAGCCTACCTAGACTTGGAAATAGCTCAGAGATTACCTACCGAATATGCAATTCTAAATAAGAACCTAACTAAAACACCCTAATGGCTCAGCTACTGAGACCACATTTAATAAAGAACAAGCAAAGGGAGAGACTCCCGACAAGTACAGAACAAAGTAAATTTTGACGATACAGCATTCATCCATAAAGTTTACAAAACAGAGAAAATTTAAACAAATATAATTCTAACAAATAATTAAATTTAAACAGGACATGAATAAAATTTAAACACAGTTACAAAAACAGTTTACATACACAGATTCAACCCCAAAATTATTTTAAACCCTTCAAAAACTATTATCTCAAAGATATTTCCCTAAGCCGTCGCGGCTAAACTAAAT
>JASAND010023330.1:0-10460 GCA_030248195.1 Trissonchulus latispiculum | reverse complement strand
GGAAAAATTAGTTTTTACAGTAAAATTTCAAAAAATTTCCGGCTTTGCCGGAATTCTTTTGCTAAAATGTTGAATTTTTTGGGAAAATCGGACAAAAGTTTGAAATTGTTTCTAAAAATGGAAAATTTCTGCAAATTTTGATAAAAAATTGCAAATTTTAATAAAATTAGCGTTAATTTTTCGACAACTTTTACAAATACATTCTTGAGGTATAAGCCCCCCTGAAAATTTTTGTTCAAGGTGCAAGGCCCCTCAAAATTTTTTGGGACAAGCCTCCCCCAGGACCCGACCCTAGGTTAATGTATTTTTTATATGTAAATGTACGTTTTTTCGGTACCTGTTCCTGTATATATGCTAGAAATGAATTCAGAATAAATTCAGCTTTATTTTTGTAGAAATCACGAATTTTGTTCAGTATAACAACTGACCGAATGATTCAAGTTTGCGTCATAAGCATAATTATAGTTGCAAGATCTAAATATAGTTCACGTACCATATAGTCGGCATTGTATATTTTGTAAGATGTGCACATACCGAAGTAGAGGCATTTTTGCAGAAACTCTTATTTTGTAAGGTGTGACATACCGAAGTAGATGTCATTTTACAGTACGCCCTTATTTTTGTAAGTGTGCACATACCGAAGTAGATGCATTTTACAGTACGCCCTTATTTTGTAAGTGTGCACATACCGAAGTAGATGCATTTTACAGTACGCCCTTATTTTGTAAGTGTGCACATACCGAAGTAGATGCATTTTGGAAAAGTCAAAAATTTGTAAGGTGTGTCACATACCGAATAATCACCACAGTTTATTATTCAATGACAATGTATATATTTCTGAAAGCTCCTACCATGTTGTAGTCAGACATGTTGTAGTCAGACAAGTTGTAGTCCAGACAAAGGGCATTTCAACCGGGTAGAAAAGACTCGATGATAGAAAACATAACCCGAGAGGTCCGTGCTGTCCGAGCGGTCCGAGAAACCCGAGCGACCCGAATCGGGCCGGGCCAGCAGAAGATCTCCTCCGCTTGGGCTCGGTTCGGGTCGCAACATTTATTTTTCGGCCCGGGTCGGTCTGGGGACGGCCCGAGCCCGAACCGAGCTCGAAGCCCCGATCCACGGCCCGAGCACAACCCTACAGGCGATCACGTGCAAAACAGCAGAAATTTGCAACATTCATATGAACTTATAATACAATATTTATTAAACGTTTTCGAGAACAGTGTACAAACAGGTGTGTGTGATAAGATAAAGATATAAGATAAGAGTGTGCTGCTTTGGTAGCTAAAGCTGCCACCAAGAATCTGTGGCATCACAAGTACGTGAAAGTGAAAGCGGCGTAAGATGAAAAAGCTTTCCATTCAAACTTTCAATTTTTAATTTCAGTCCACTCTATTGTTTCTGTAGAAAAGCAGTTCCAACATGAATATGATATTCACCATATTCCAGTTCCTCCTTGCTTACATCATCAGAATTACCGGATCCATGGAGTGGGTATTGTTAAAATGAGTCGTGATTTTTGATGATCACTCCAGGTAGCGTATCAGAAATGAAATCGTGTATACGATGAAATTTACACGAATTCGAAACGATTTCACGAATTTATTTAAATTAAAAGATTTTTGCACGTTTTGTTTTGTGGCACTTTTTGTTCCTTTTTACTTTTCGATAGCACCGCGCTTTACCTTAGCTTGCTTAACCACATGTAAGCACAAGGTTTTTCCTTCGTTTTTTATGTAAAGAAACGGATTTCGGTTAGGCTCTGCTTTTATCCAA
Source organism: Trissonchulus latispiculum (assembly GCA_030248195.1). Classification (NCBI taxonomy): domain Eukaryota; kingdom Metazoa; phylum Nematoda; class Enoplea; order Enoplida; family Ironidae; genus Trissonchulus; species Trissonchulus latispiculum. The sequence continues at coordinate 8,684 of JASAND010023330.1, read as the reverse complement.
ATTGGGTACTGAGAGGTCTATTTCACGTCTAAGATCTCAAACTTCAAACTTTAATCTCTCAGCCCTTGCTAGTTGCACAAGTTTGGGGGTCGGGCAAACTTGTTCTGATCAATATAACACTCCGAGCACTGGTGAAATGACTCGAATTAGCACAATCTGAGCACTGGTTAAATGGCTCAAAGTCAAGTTAGTCTATCCTAAAATTACCTAATAATTAGTTGACCGCTCAACGGAACTTTGAGGTCAACTAATTATCCTACTTAAACAAGGCTTCCGTAACTAAGACTCTGGTCCACCTTGTTCTCAAATCGAATCCCTAAACTAAGAAACACAACCACAGTACCAAGTTGGAATTACAGGACAGATGGTTTTAATTTTACTCGGATTACTTGTTTACAATTCCAAGATTACAACGACAAAGTCTGGTTTTGGTCAATTTTTCAAGCACAGTTCGATAGTCACGTTAAATAGACATCAATCAAGAAGTAGACAATATCGTTTTGGTCAAGTTGTCAATTACTGAGTCAATACTGCGTTCTGGTCGAATTACTCAGTTTACCTGCTTGGTCACAGAATGAATCCAATAATGTGAAAGAGTCAGAAATATATAACGGGAAAATACTGGGCAGACACACACAGACTGGCAGAGAGAAAGAGGTGACCGGATTACTGCGAAGAACGACTTCAAACTATACCGCGAACATAAACCGAATCGGAACAACACAGGCACTCTCGGCCAAGCCACAAACAGTACACAGACACAGGCGTAACAGCCCCAACGAAACAGAACACAGAGCAAGGCAACAGTGCACGACCGCACTCTAACAGAGTCAACCTCAAACTGATTGGAATTGGGGGTTCAGTCACCTTCTCCCCTCTCACTACCTGTCCACGTGAAAATCTGCAATTTCGGTCTTTTTGATTTCTTTTGATGTGAAGGCGAAAATCTACGAAAGAAAAGGCATACGTCATGATAAGCATGACGTATGGGATTGCTTTTGGGCTCATGGGGCTCCCCAAATTTCCAACTTAAGACGATTAACCCCACTTCCCAAACTTGAACTTCTTAGGGCGAAAACAGAGCAATTTTCCAAATCATTCAAGCAAATAAAAACCACTATTTCCCTTTGTCAAAACAGATATTCAGTGCAAATTTCCACATAAATTGTAAGCACAAAGGACAGGAGAACATACAGTTAGAATTGGCCAACATGTAGGTTTAAGGTCCAATAAATGGGGGTTAAGACACAGATGATTAGTATACAAAGCAGACAAAGATGAGTTGATAAGTTAGTTTGCGAATCACAAAATTAGTTCACAATACAAATAATACCGAGTCAAGAGTTTGAAAACAGACAGTAAAACAAGTGAGGCAGGAAAACAATCAGAAAACCGTTCTTTTTAGCCATTTTTTAACCTCTGGGCTAAGAATGAATTTTTCTTGCCCTTACACTCTCCACCGCAAAAAATGGTGTAGAGTTTTACTAGTAGTCGAAAGGTATCAAACGAAAGTGATCAGGTGGTGCACGTGCATGCATCATTCCAGCGATGAAGAACAGAAAAGCAATAGTTGTGCAAAGCAGACAGTCAGTGTACAAAACAAGCAAAAGATGGTACTAAAACAGTGCAAAGTTCAACTATGTACAGGCAAAACTGGTGCGGTGCAGTTCAAAGTGGTGGCGATGACAGCGATAGCAGTGATGACTGGAAGACTGAATCAACAGAGTCGATGGCCAGCGCAAAAGTCAATGGCCAATCTTCGGAGGGCTGAGCAGTCATCTCAGCTGGGAATCGATCAGGAGTCTGTGGGCAGGATTGCGCGTGCAGAGCTGCTGCAGACGCGATGGCTGGTAGATCTGATATCGATGACTGAGTTTTTTCACTATGATGATAAGGAGGCGGGGGGTGTGTTTGGAGATGGACATGACGATGCTGAGGGGGGTGTGGGAGCGGAGAGTGGACGTGGGATACTGGCTAGATGACGCAGCCAGTGACGGCGGCGGTTGGTGAGCAGTTCTTCCGTGTACCGGGAGAAGCCGGCGGAGCGGCGGAGTGATGAAGTTCGGTTGACGACGCTGACATGCCGGGTCAGCCGGCGAGGCGGCGGAGGCGAGGACGACGACGTGAGCCCGGGATAAGCCGGCGGAGCGGCGGTGTGTGCTTATCCCAGACAAGTGGTACCGGAAGAAACCGGCAGGATGGCGAGGTGTGATGCTGGCGACCAGGACTGCACGACTGATCCGACCAGGTGTGAAGAGAAACGACGACATCAGGAAAAGAAAACCATTGCTGAGAAACAGCCTAGAAATACATTGAACAACAAGGATTAGTAACAGTGACAGCGACCGGTGGGTGACTCTCACCCACCGTGAAGGAGAACACAGGGACAGCAGAAGCAGAAACAGAAGCGGGAATTCGTTAAGTAGCAATCCAGCAGAAAATTCTAGTTCTAAGTAGCTGCAATTAGCTTCACAGGTTTCAATCATCAAGTAAGCGCGTTACAACGCTTAGTACTAGTTTCATTAAAAATATGTTCAATTGTCATCCATCTTTCTCAGTAATAACACAAGTTAACCAGTACATTACTGCTCTAATAGTTCACGCTAATTTGTTCAAATACTCTAGCTTAAAAGGTTTCGTGCAATGCTCTACTGCAAAATCGATGTGTGCAGTGCAAAATTAAAGGAAAGCAACTAATTAGTAGACAGAAAAGGTTAGAAACAACGGTTAGTAGGATCTATCCATCCAGAATTGAAGCTCTTGAATTGGGTTGCAGGCCATGGAATCCAGTGAGGTGCAGAGGTGAAAACAGAAGGAAACACTGAAAATACTACAGACAAAGGCACGGCGCGAGAACATTCTACTCCAAACTTTTATTCTTGCTTAGTCAACTCAAACGTTTTAGCATGTTTCCATTTAAAATTCCTATCTTGCGTGTCCTTCAGCAATATCTACTTTTTCGCATCAAAAATTAAAAAACTTCAGGCTGAATTCATCTCGTGTAAACTACAAAACAACAGAAAACAACAGTACAGCGAATAACCATCAGGCGGGCAGGAGGTTGGTGGCAGCAAACAACTGAAAACACTGAAAAGAAACAAAATACGAAAAACAACGTATCATGATGGGCGTACGTAACAATAAGCAGTAGTATCTAGCTAGCGTAAGGGATCTATCGGTCCGACCAAAACTGGGTCGTAGTATCTGGGACAATTACCTGCAAAGCTTATTGTTACCCAAACCAAACAGTCGTGTGTTAGTGCGTCCAACAGACATTCCAACAAAAGACGGGACAAAAGGACAGAACAGAACATAACTAATCAAGTAGGGGACGGGGATCTAGGGATCAGCTCTCAGCTTTTCACGCTTTTAGCTCGTTCAAACACACGTTTTCAGAACATCAACTTCCAACTTTCACGGATTATTCTAACAATCTTCCAAGGTAATTAAATTACATCAGATTAGGGACGGGAACCACAAACGTAACAAAACAACTTAAAAGTCAACAGAAAGGATGTCAGGCGGAATGAGGGGATGGGCGGTATGGGCGTTAGCAAGCAACGAATACACGTGCGGGGCGGCATGCCAGAGAAAAGACTGGCCACGCCCACGATAGGCGGGCAGCTCATGCAAAATCAGAACAGAATCACTCATGCACAGGCGGTTTGGGCAACTGAGGTTAGCAGGGCGCAGCTGCTCAACATGCTTCAACAAAAGAGCCTTAGTTGGAAAAAAGTCAAACTGCAACCTAAGAGGGACAGGGTAAAAACGGAAAGGAACAGAAAAATAAGAGAACTTAAGGTGGTGATTCCTTTTGGGCACATATTGTTGATTGACGGCGTAAACCAGGATGAAATTCAACGAAACTTTCCAGAATAAGTTGTTTTAGCGTTCTAACACCCTCTGCGCAATCGCGCTTCAAAAATTCAACATTTGCGTTCAGGGCGGTTTTTGCCAATTTCTGAAGGTTTGGCAGCAGCTGCATGGCTATGACTATATCCATTCGAAAGAACTCGTTAAACTCTACAATTTTGCTTTTGAAAGCAACTTTCTAGCTTTTCCCTATAGTGAGATATAGCCAATGTTCTCATTTTGGCGTCAATAACTTGTCCTTTCTGCAGAAATCAAATAATCCACTATTTCTTGAGCTACGAAAGCCGTAAAATTTGACTAAGGGTGTCGATTTAAAGGTCTCACAGAGGCCAATTATCGGAGGCATGACCATCGTACAATTGCTATCCCTTAGGCTGCTATCACAAAAAATGTAGTTTTTGCAAAAACACGACCAAATTTTTTCCAGCGATTGTGCAGAATTTAGTATGCAAGCTAGAGAGTTGCCACTTTGCAGATGTGTTTTACACAAAAATACCCTGGGACCCTTTTTTAGTTGCCCCGATAGCTGCTTTCTAACTGAAGTAGTGGCTTGCCAAATTAGTGAAAAGTAGGCAAAATCCAGGTTGCGCAGACATTTAAGTCTATTTCTCCATAACGAAGAGCGATATCACAATAACTAGAAAAGGGTCCCCAGCTATTTGATAGAGTTATCGAATGCTCTAACCGATGTCCTGCGAAAAAATTTACTTCAGCCTGCAAAAAATCTGAAAAATAATACTTCTTCTAAAATACATGAAAAACATTTTGGAAAGCCAAACTTAGATTCATTGTACTCATTAAAAAGAGAAAATGTTAAGCTACATTTTGATATAAAGATGACTTCTTAACTCCAAATAATGAATGAATAATAGTGGTTCAAAGTTGATGTCTCCAAAAGGATTCACCACCTTAAAACGCCAAAAACAGTGAACGCAGAGTGCCACACAACAAGAAACGACTTCCGGACCAAGCAGACTGGCCGGGCGGTAGGGACGAAGGAGACCGGCCGAAGCGGGTCCACAGTATACCTTCTGCGTGTGATAACAGATCTTAAGCTCAGGAGGGAGACAGGCAGACGCAAGTTGAGGGCCTTCCTGGGCTTCCGTCAGACACCATCGGCCATCCGGGCCAGGCACATGGAACAGGAACTGAAGGACAACGCGGGGCACTGGAGAGACAGAAGAAACAGATCGGTCAGAGGAACTCAGAACAAGGGGATCAAGCTGGTCATCAGGATCGGAGGACTCGGAACTGGTAGACTCAGAACAGAAATGACGGACAACCCAAGTGGAAGCACGGGCAGACATGATACTGTAACAAAAGGATAAAGGTATAGAATGAGCTTATTTTCATGAATCAGAACTCAGCGGGTAAAATAGATTAGGACTATTCTGGGGCCGATCCTATCAAGCGTTTCAAACCGGGTTGAAACCTAAATCCGGATTCAAAACTGAATTGAAAACTCAACCCCAGTCCTATCATTACGGGATTGACTTAATCCAAGTTTTTGAATGGGGATGCAATCCGGGTTGAAACTGGATCCCGGTCTAGTCCTATTATTAAATCGGGATTAAAATTTTGGGATTGAAATGGGGTTGAAATGGGCTAATTTCAACCCACCAAGAGGAGGTGGGTTGAGATTTGGATCCAGTTTTTAAAACATGATTTGACGGCGTTTCCCGTGAAAATTATGGGTAAGATTTTCAGAGACATTTACATACTTATCAGATAATTAAGTTGGTCTGCTCTCAAAATCTGTTCTTAAAATTTCCTACATATTATACACAACAAGAACAAGTAGGGTTCTTCCGATGAGAAACTGACCGAGCCGGGCCCGGGCCTAAGTTATCAGCCGGGCCGGGCCCATGCCTAGCCCTACCCAGGCTCGGCCCGGAGTCCAGGGCCCGCTACTAGGCCCGGAGCCCAATCAAAGCCAGGAGCCCGCTACCAGGCCCGGGAACAACCCCAAGAACAAGTAGGTTATATAATTTAATTTACAATTTAATTAAATCAATATAAATTCAAACAAAACATGTTTGGCACGATAGATTGGCTTACTGATCACCCTACAAAATGTGAAGCTTTCTTCAAAAGCATTTAGCATTTTATTTAGCTAAGAAGCGAAACTTGTACTGCTGTGTTGACTGTGCTGAGCTGACAAAAATTTCAATTTGGTTTTTGGCGGCGATCCGGAAAGCTACCATTTCAGTTTCGGTAGACTGTAACAACAACAGTAAATAATTTTTGGTACTAAGAAGTTGAAAGTAATTCTCAAATTTATAGTTTTTCAGCTGATATTCATTCAACTGATGTGTTTTTAGAGAATTGTCCGGGAGGCACCCGTGGGCCTACTCCGGCCTGGGGTGGAGAAGTTTAGAGGAGGGGGAAATGTTTTTGCAAAAACGATCAAAAACTGCTATTGGCGTATAGATTTTGCATTTACAAACGCTACAAATTTCCAAAAATGCCTGGATTAATTAGGCTAAAGCAATTAGGGTAAAACCGTCAGGCGCAGCCGGATATAAAAATTTGCCTATTTTGACAAAAAGTTTGGCACCCAAAGCTTCAAAGGAGGGAAGCAAGAACATCCGCGAGAGGGCGATTCGGGAGGAAGGTTATTTCGGCTGAGCGAAGGTCATTTCGGGAGAGGATTCCCTTGTACATGTTAAATTTGTATTATTTTATATTCTTCAATTTGTACTACATAAGCTACAGAGGCCAAGCCATCGCCTGTTCACCATTCTTGGAAATTCTACGTCGTTTGCTTAATTTACATAATTTTGTACAATTATGCTACGCTATGATAACTTTACAGTGAATAAGTTGTAGGAAATGTTTGCCAATGCAAAATTCTACTTTAAATTTTGTTTCACTTAGCGTTTTAAAGAAGCGAATTGGATCGCTGGGTCTGGTTCGATCGGCGGACTCGGGACCCGGATGGAATCGAAAACTAATTTTACTGAATCAGAACGGATTTTGGCTGCTGCTCCGATCCGATGCGCATCTCTACTTTGAAGCGATTCAGATTTACTTCATAATTTTATAGTAAACCGATACAGAAACATGAAACAGATACGAAATTTTTTGTTTTCAGAAACAATAGTGATAAATTAAACTAAAGTTTATTTTATAAAGCTTTAGCATTTTCAGTCATTCTCATTCATTCATTCGTTCATTTTCATTCGCAAATAACGGAACAATGAACATCTGTGTTTTTTTTGCGAAAAAAACTGCGAAATTCCGCACTTTTTTTGAAAATTCCGCAAATTTTTTCGGAGCTCTGCGTAAAGTTCCGCAAAAATTTTTGGCCTCGAGTAGAAATTTTCGGCTATTTCTGATAATAAATCCACGTGTTTCCGGTAACTTTTTGCAGAAAATTTCAAAAAATTTTCGCGCCTTCGGCGCGTATCTCTGTATTGTAGACACCTTTCCGTCTTATGATAGGACTCTTGTCCGAGATATGTAGAATACTTTGTAGTGAAAGCTTATCCAATAAAATTCTATTCGCATAAGCTAATTTCCTAAAATACCTGAAGAAGTACACGCGTACACATAGTAACCACTCTAGTAAGATGATAACCACTCTGAAGTATGCATTTGTTGAACAAAGTCGTAGATATACGTACTTACATACATACGTACATAACCTGTTTAGACACCAAAGTGCAGAAGAATAACCCAAAATCTTTGCTAAATCGCTCGAAAAATAGATTTTCAAGCTTGAATTTTCCTGAAACATCTAGCTTTTGCTGGAGGCTGACACCCCCAGACCCCCATTTTTAAATTCGTGTTTTTTATCTTGGCGTTGTGCTTCATTATGATTGCTCTGTTCTTTCTCTTTTTACTATTTTTCCAAAATCTTTCTATCTGCTTTTAATTTTAAAATGTACGTATATACATAAATGTTCCCAAACCAAATTTTATACTAATTTTTCCCTGTGGCAGCTTTGGTTTTTCTGGCTGCCGAAATCCAAATTTTGAGTGTTTCTATTATGGGTTTTTTTACAGTTTTACAAAATTTTCTCAGATTCTGGGGGGCTTCGCCCCCCAGACCCCCCGCATTTTCACCTATAACTTTATATTCTTGTCAAAAACACACGTATATAAATACACATGCTTCGACTTTGGAAAAATACGTAGTTGTATATAACTTGGTTATACTATTCGTTAAATGTTAAAAATGCGTTCAAATACAACATAATCAATAAAATGCATTAGTTATCATTGCAAAACTAAAAAATATGAATTTCGCAATTTTTTGCGAAGTTCCGCAAAAAATTTTGGAGGACTGCGTAAAAGTTCGCAAAAAGTTTCGACGAAAAAAAACACAGATGAACATACAAACATGATGGAGAATCAATTTACCAATTGAAGTGAACTGAGTATAAATTAATAATCATAACCATCAGAAATTTTCTCATTCAAAACAAGAAAGTTGGCAACGGTTGCAAAATATTGCAATGCCAGGTGCACTGGAAGTATTGCCAAAATAGTGGAACCATATCGGGTCATTCAAAATACAACAGCGGCAGTTAAGTTGAATAGCCCCTCTAAATGCCAAACATAATAATGCTTAAAACTGGATCCAAAAAGGGATTGAAAACTGGATCGAAAATAGGATTGAAAATGGGGTTGAAAACTATGAATCCGGGTTAACTCAATCCCGATCCCAAAAAGTTTGATAGGACTGGATTCAAAGCAGGATTAAGTCAATCCAAAAATTTTGGGGTTGAATCCCGAAATAAGTTCGATCCGGATTCAACTCAATCCATTATTGATAGGATCGGCCCCTGGACTAAAAGATTGGGATC
>JASAND010023328.1:0-17228 GCA_030248195.1 Trissonchulus latispiculum | reverse complement strand
AGGGGCAGGATGACAGGATTTTTTCCTGCTTTGTACTGATGTATCGACGTCTTTTCGATGTTAATCAAGAAAGCTTTGTTACATAAGCTAATAGACAAGAAGGATGTCACTACAGCACCTCCGACTCGAAAAATGTAGTGGTGGTTGTACATCTTCCTTCGCTTTATTAATTGTGCCAGCCAGACACAATCGAGTCAGGCGTGAGCCTGAATTCGTTCCCAAACTGTAGTGACAGGTCTTCCAGTTAGTAGTAGTAGAAACCATGAGGACTTCCCACGTTTCCCCAAAAAGTTTGCGATATGATCTATCGACTGGTAATTGGAGATGTTCTTGGTACATAGTTATACATACACATACGGTACACATCATGTTAAAATGAAAACTAAAGTACTCATGTTTAATGTCAGATTCTCAAAAATACCTTCCTTTCCTTTTTCCATTTCAGAGGAGACAATGTGGAATCGCTTCGCTGCAATGTCAACGCGTGTCCCACTCGATTCGGTGAAGAGTGTGTCAGAAAATTCCTAACTCACTGTGGTTCTACCCTTTGCGTCAGGTCAGTTCAAACCATACATGTGCTTGGGGAGGGTTTCACCCCCCCTCCAGACCTGGAGCTCACCTCCCCCACCAGAGGGGTCCCCACTCCCCCCCCCCAGTATCCGGATTTTTCCGATTTTTTGGGCAACAAATCAAGGTCGCCGGCTCATCCAACCCCCAGAATTTCCCCTCCTGCACATGTCTAATGCTGGTCTTCGGAGTCCATGCTAGTGCACTAACCTTGGTGCAGCGTTAAGCACAATGAAAAAACCTGAGTTACAACTGATTACTGTTACATACTGATAAAAAATCAGGTAGTTTTGACGACGTAACTAGCATCCAAACATGAAGCCCACACTTGCTAACAAGTGCTAAGTATTTGAAAAAACCGTCACAAGGTTGTACACTTTTTGTAATTTTATCCATTTTATCATGTTCTGACTGGCTCTCCTTGGTCCACACCAAGTCTCATTGTTTCAGGGAACGGAAGGTGCCCTGTGCCGGTGATAAGGCGGCCTGCTGTCAACCCTACACCAATGTCGGCGGGACCTGTTTGATCCTGCGAGACGAGTCCACTTGGAACACCTGGGAGCCCTGGGGCGTCTGCTCCAACGGTCGCTGTGGGGGTTGTGGACTGCAGAAACGGATTCGCACCTGTGCCGCGGGTCTGTGCGAGTAAGCCACGGACTGCATGATGTTGGTTAATTAATTAATAAACATATTATTTAATTAAACAAATAAATAATTAATTAATTAATGTAGCTATTAATTAATTAATTAAGTTGTTGGGCTGTTTGTGACAGATAGCTTTTGCCAAGGACAGGAATGGCAGACTGAATGTCGGGGGCCTGTGGTGTGAGCATGTCTGTTTGCAGATCGAAGCGGAAGTGGTTCGATCTTTCGCTGGGTCTAATTTTTATATTTTTTCATCCTGATCTAATAGTAAACTCCTATGTACTCGTGTTTTTCTCCTGAGTTCAACTTTTCCTGACACTGACTCGTTGGCTGATGCCACAAGCTATTGTCAGAGCGTTAAGCAAAAGTTGATTGAAGCATCGAAATTCGTAGTTTCCTGCAAAATCTCAGTCATGCGGTAGTGGTCAGCAGGCGAATTCTTTGAGAGGTTTTACCAGTGGCCAAGGCTTGAAGGCTTTAACACAAATTTGGGGTAAACATAAATCCAACTCACACGTAACGCACACCTTTAAGTTGGACTTACTTCATATCTTGAATGGTTTATCTTCAGTAGTCAGAATTTCATATGTCAGAATTTCATTAGTCAGAAACTAATTTTTCAAACATTCATTAGTCAGAATTTCATAAGTCAGAATTTAGGTTTTGAAACAATATAAGTTGAACTTTCATTAGTTGGAATTTCATAAGTCAGAATTTCATTAGTCAGAATTTCGTTAGTTAGAATTCATTAGTCAGAATTGTCGATGAGTCATTACATGCTGATCGGCCGCCGGCCGGCAGGCCCACCGTCCTTCGATCGTACGGCGGCCGGCCGGCCTCACACTACCTACATCTAACAGAAAGGAAATGACGATGGCTGTTTCGTTCGAATCCTAAGAGTCAGAGTGGCCAAGAGTACGCATTAACTGTTGGATTATGTACTCTTGATATGGCGCAAATCATCAAGGGTCTTGGAAGTGTTAAGAGGTACAACAGTTAATTTTAGCTCTGCTCTTCTCCACTCTACCGTACTTTATCGGGGAAAGCCCTAAGGTTGTGCAGCAGAAGAAACTAGGAAAATAAAATTCTGACTTGTGAAATTTTGAATAATGAAATTCTGACTTATGAAATCCTGACAAATGAAAGTTCAACTTATATTATTTTGAAATATAAATTCTGACCTTTGAAATTCTAACTAACGAAATTCTGATTAATGAAATTCTGACTAATACGATTCTGACTGATGAAAGTAGACGATCTTGAATCTGTATATAGTTTTTGAATGCATTATTATTTCAGGGGTCGATCGGAAGATACCAGATTTTGTGGCAGTCGAGATGCCTGTGAAAATTGTGGCGAGTACGTTCGCATAGACGATTAATCATTTACTTGATGGATTTATACAATTTAATATTAACACCTTAACAGTCTTAACCACTTATAAGGTATCAGTCAAGAGTACATAATACATAGATCAGAGCTTATCAAGCTAAATACTCGATGTTATGGAGCAGTAAGTAAGAAAATTGTAAACTCTTACTTACAAGCAATTTGGTGGAATCTCACATCAGTCAAATGATGCTCGCTAGCATTTACTTTTGAACTATGCCCATAATATCTGACATTTTGAATGCTTTCATTGTATATTTACCTAAATTCATTTGTCTTTTCATGATGTTTCAGCGATGACCATAGCTGTCCCTGTTGTGAAGGATTTACCCTGCGAGGCCACACTTGCACGTGAACCATCCCAGAATACAAAACACAATCCGAAATACTGTATATATGTTGCTTGCTGTGATGTAGTCTAAATTGCTTTTTGCATCCAGTAAATTTCTAGTGCAATTGAAATAGTTCAATTTGATTTGTTCGGGCTCCGACATCCTGTGCCGTTCCTAAATTAGTGCCAAGCCAGTGATTTCTGCGAAATCTGTTGAATTAAACCACTAATTCTGAACAATACGTTGTCGGGTATCTTAATTTAAGTACATTGTCAAATATAAAAGTATGGAAAATACTGTAACAGGAATTGTAAAATAAACTAAAATAAACAGACAGACAGGTGCTTTGTTTTCAAAGCGTCAAGTTGACCAGTATTTGGCCACCATCAAGACAAACACTAAGTCGTATCACAAATCTTGTAGTACCCGATTCTTTAAAAAAGGGTCTGGGTCGGGGGCTGGCCCACTACTTTGGGGTCCAGTCCCGGGGGCCCGCCCCCAATCAACCCCGGGGACATCCGAGTGGGCTGCCCTCAGGCGGCCCCCGACATTACATAAGCGTGCTTTCTTACGAAGGATTATTGTCTTCATTGTCCTCAGGAAAAGGACCAACTACAAACAAAAATGAAGCAGTACAAACGAAGTAACTCGGCTAATGCTAAGCAAACAGGTTAAACAAAATTTCAATGCGATCTTAAAACGGAACCGAATCGTTAACCTGCAGTTTGCAAGACACTGGCTATGACGAAGCAGATTTCGCAACTAAACCATGTCTGTTCCCTATGTGATGTCCTTTACGACTCAGTTATTTGCGAGAATGGACGGCACGATGTGATGAAACGCTTCTTCAGTGAAGAAACACTTACAAATACCTACGCGATTTTGAGGTCACGACGTTATCCGTTCACCATTGCAAGCCTGAGCTAGGAATGGTCCTCGTCTCTCGTTTTTATCGTTTTTATCGAATTGTATTAGAGAAAAGTGTACAACGTATTAGATGAACTGTGTTGGACTCAATAAATGATTGCAGGTTAGAGCTCGGTGTATGATACCTAGACCTTTAGAGAAAGTGGAGCGTCTAGAGAATAGTCGGCGAGAGCAAAACCCATGTAGGTATACAAGTTAAATCATGGACCAATTTTTTATCTCCTTGGTCCCCCCATACCAACTTACCCTTACCAAGTTTTTAATGTTTGAATTCATCAGCCTTCAGTATGCACCAACACAAAATTTGAAAATTATTGGTCAAACATATCAAAAGCTTGGGCTGAGAAGAAAGCGCAAAAGACCCTTCGGTACCTAGCTCTAATCCCTGTGAGAGTTGTTACTGCTAAGTCAGCCCAATCAAAATTTTCGGTGAACTAGAATTTGTTAGTGAACTGTAAAGATTTGGCTCCGCCGGGAATCGAACCACAGACCTCCCGAACTGCAGTCAGGCGTGCATCTACTACACTACGGAGCCAGCAGAGAAGAGCACATAACTTGTATATTATTGGTGCTCGCTCTCTGTGCAGTACTAAGCCAAGTTGTGATTCTGCCATATGTGTAATATTACGGTAGTCTCAATGGAGAGTACGGCAGAAGCAAGTGTAGATTCTTCAAGATCTTAGATACAACGTTTGCTATTTATTTAAAACTATGAATTTACTGTTTACAGACTAATTTAACACTTTTTGGTACTGAAGATGGACTATAATAAAGTTAACTATAATAATACTATATAATAATATAATATATAATATAATATAATAAATAATATAATATAATAATAATATAATAATACTATAAAGTTAACTATAATGATATAGCAACCGTCAATTTAATTCGATGACAAACGTCAATTTAAATTAATTATAGGAATTTTAGATTAAAACTAACTTAGCTTTTATTTAACACTATTGTGTTTTTAGTTGCTGTTTTACTCGTTGATTACCTATTTGTTGTTTATTCTGTTTTATGTGTGTTATTATGTGTTTTATGTGTGTTATTTTACTAGTTTTTATTTGTTTTACTTGTTTGTCAGAGTGCAGAGAGACGGGTGAAAAATGAAGCGCTGATAGAAAATTTGAAACTTCTCGAGTATTCCAAGGAGCAGATCAACAAATATTTGGACGAACTGGAAACGCTTCATAAACTGGGTCAATTTCAGCTCACAGGAAGTCTAACTGAGGTAGGCTTCAAGTTTATTTGTTTGACTTTAATTATTTTCCAAAATTAAAGTTAGTGATTCGGACTCCAGTTAATAAACTATTTCAACAAATAAATTAATTAATAAATAACACTGAGAAACTGTTAATTATTCAGTCAATTAATGAAAATTAATTAAGGATTGGCTGGTTGTAAAGTTCAAGATAATTTTTTACTTTTAACTCAACAAGAATGTATCATTTAAAGAGAATACAAAATATGTACAATCATACTCTTCATACAGGTGCTTAGTGCCATTCTTCGTTGCGCGATCTTAATGTTGTTCACAATATCACAGTAAGTTGTTACCAGTAAAGTAATAATGATCAAATAAAAACTTAAACACAAACGATAAGTGTCATAAACAATTTATCAGTTTGATTCAAATTTTAGGTTTGTAAAAGGTTGAAATTAGGATCTGAAAGATATGAAGCAAAGTATCCAGGGCGGGGATCGAACCGCCGAGCTTTGGTTTAAGAGTAGAACGCCCTACCACTAGGACGTTGAGACTAGGTTATTACGCTGATTTCAACCTTTTTGGGTTGCTGATATTTAACAGGTTTAACGCAATTTTTCCGTCTATCTGTCTAGATCACCGGAGATCTACAGGATTCACTGAACAATGCCACCCTGGTCAATCAGGAGCATTATCCAGAGCTGGCCGCCGGTTTGCTGGAAGGCGATATTTTCCTGGAGTTGGACTATCTTCAGACGCTGGTCAGTTCGGCCAAAGAAAAAGTCGGTTTTCAGTCCAATCCGGACGCGGCCATTCTGCCCAATCCGGTCCTGCCGGAACCGGATGTGATACCTTCCAATACTAGGTATAAGTTTGAATAATTTTTTAATTTTAATTTAATTTAATTTTCAATTTTAATTTAATAATCAATTTTTAATTGATTGAGTAATTTGTAATTAATAATTAATTAGTTGATTGAGCAGATGTGGAGGTGAATTTTGACTTGTATTTCAATAATTAAATCATAATTTTGAATATTTAATGGCATTATGCAAAAAATATATGTATTTGTGAACTGGGTTTGCTCTAATGCAGTTTGATCGGCGAATAGTGTTTTAGGTATAAGTTTATTTATTATTTCTTACTATAAAATTTTGAAAGAATAAACAGATGCAAATTTTCAGCATGTACATTTATTTGCAAAAGATTCGCAAATGTTGCAAAGCCCTTGCAACTAAGCCCATAACAATTACATAATGGCTTACCAGACTTTCTGGCAACATACTTCTAAAACGATGACGCCATTATTGTCAAAACATTGTTTTCAGAATTGCGTAACTTCCTGGAAACTTTTGACTAGCCAAACGCATCACCAGAAAAAGTAAATAAGCTTCCATCTACTTATTAAGTCAGGATGGCCGAGTGGTTCAAGGGGACAGACTTAAGCTCTGTTTCACCTAAAGTGAGCGTGGGTTCGAATCCCACTCCTGACAAAAGTTTTAAAGAAAATAAAACAACGATTTACACGTTACGCAATCTATTCTTGGTTCGTAGTTGCGAAAACACCAGTTTGATTTATCTAGAGAACTAGGCTAAATTCAACATGATCTGAAGTTGCTAACATATGCAAGTAAACATAACGGATGCAATTAGAAACACAGGTAGAGTTAGGGTGCTGGTAAAACCCAGCCCAGCCCCCAGCCCCAGCCTCCAGCCCCGATGGGTAAAACCCAGCCCTCCAGCCTCCAGCCCTCCTAGGTAAAATCCAGCCCAGCCCCAAGGGTAAAACCCAGCCCCCATTTTCCAGTCCCAAGGGTAAAACCCAGCCCCCGTTTTCCAGCCCCTAGGGTATTAGGTTTTTCCCATCCAGCAGCATGAAACGGCCCATATAAATCCGATTCATCTGAACCAGTTTCTGACAGCAAGCAGTTAATAGTGGGGTCCCGGCCGGCCGGTACCTTAATTGTCTGGTTAGCCAAAGGCACAAGTTAAAATGTGAAATATTTGATATATACTTTTGAAGATTTTAAGGCTCCAATTCGACGAAACTGTCGCAAGCTGATAATCCTGCCGGGGAAGGCAGTTAGTTGGACTGGCCGGCCGGTCTACAGTGGGTCTGGGCCGGTTTGACCACAGTCTGAAGTGCTTTTGTGTAGTGATGTTTCAGTCACTGGAACTGAAACTAAACATTTTTAGGCAGCCGACTGAAACTGAAACTGAAACTATATTGGGTAAAAGACTGAAACTCGGACTGAAATTAGTTTCAGTCTTTCCTTAAATCTTGAAGTTTTTAAGGTTTTGAGCTTCGATTCTGTTAACATTGCTGTAAGAGAGGCTGAATAAACATTAGATTGTGCTTTATGTTAACTTAGAGAGCCGGAAACCGTTGTTTTTTAAAGCGAACTGAAACTGAAACTGAAACTCCGACTGAAACTAAAACTGAAACTGAAATGATTTTACATTGCCGACTGAAACGTAAACTGAAACTGAAACTATTTTGGTCAGCCGACTGAAACCGAAACTGAAACTGAAATTATTTCGAACCACCGACTGAAACTGAAACTGAAACTAACCTAACCCTAACCCGGCATTAAAGGTACAGCTATTTAAACATAACCCTTTTTGCCCTTCTGGATGAGACGGTCTACTTTTTTCGTTCCCGCTAAGGGAGATCCACCCGCTGTTTGTCGGTCTGGGGGGAGTTTGCACCCCCTCATTCCCCACAATTTATCCTATAGCCATTAAAATTAAAACTGGCTGTTTTTCAATCCGTAGTAGAAGCTCCAAATGTGCGTCTACCCCTAAAGTGCGTCAAAAAATTTTCAGGGTCCCCTAGTTTTCTTGTCGCGGCATTAAAGTAAGACATTTTTATATCACGTTATTCTTTGAGATGAGCTCGATCCAATGATGTAAAAATCGTCGCTGTCACGCTGAACAAGGCGGGACTTTTTCATTTCCAAAGTATGGTAGGTAAGTGTTGCAGTGCATGTCCAAGGATTTTCACTCATGTCCGAGATTTAGTTTTTTGACTATAAAAAGTGCTGTACTGGAGCAATTTGGTTGTTTAAACCATCATTTCAATCCTCAACATGTGCTCTATTTTTTGATATGCAATTTTATTAAAATTAACAAGTTCTAGAATTTATTAAAATTTATTTCGTAATTTAGGTCAGAACCCCCTAAAGTGCGTCACTCCAGCTCTTGATAAGACAAAAATACTAACGCAGGAAATAGAAGTTTGATTTTTGTTAGTTTTCTACTTGAAAATATTAATTTTAAAATGGTTAAAACCCAAATTCCAACGTAATAGAAGAAAATCAAAGGTTATTGGAATTTTCAAATTTAAAATTTTCCACTTCAATTCCGATATGTCGAAGGCCACGGGCACACAGGTTAGAGACCTCTTAATTGTTGAATTTAAGCTTATATTTGTTGAACCTTGCTAAGACTAAATTACACATGCTGATTTTGATTTTGGACGTGAAATTTCCGACAAATATCATGTTTTTAGTGAAAAACAGCAGGTGACGCACATTAGGACTCTATGTGACGCACATTTGGACACTAGCGACGCACATTAGGACATAGTCCTTAAAGTGCGTCAAGGCTAAATTTTTATTAATTAAAAAATCAGAGATTGTTGTGTAGCAAAATAGGTCGTAAAATTGATAAAATGTCTTTAGAATATGTTAATTAACCATCAGAAAAGGTTTCAGCTTTGTCCCATAATCACAGCTTTTGGTAAAACTCGAGAAAATCAAAAAGCAAAATCGCACAAAAAAGGTGACGCACATATGGAGCTTCTACTTTCTTCAAATTGCCTTCATTGTTCGGACTGCCAGCCTGTGAAAGTTTAGTCGGTCGGACTGGAGGCACTAGCCGTCAAGAGTGTTAAATATTTCACATTTTAACCTGCATTTTGGCTAACCGAGGAAATAAGGTACTGGTCGGGACCCAACCTTTCTGTGCTTGCTCGTACTCAGGAACTGGCCCAGGTTAATGGAATTAATACATGGACAGAGACAAACTGCTTGCTGGGAAAAACGTTACCCCAGGTTTTGGAAAACAGGGGCTGGAAAACGTGGTCAGGAAAACGGGGCTGGAAAACGGGGCTGGAAAAAGGGGCTGGAAAAAAGGGGCTGGTAAAAGGGGGCTGGGTTTTACCCTTGGGGCAGGGCCGGTTTTTACCCAATGGGGTTAGCAGTCGGGGCTGGACTTTATCCAAGGGGCTGGAGGCTGGAGGCCGGGTTTTACCCTCTGGGGCTGGAGGCTGGGGCTGGGGGCTGGGCTGGCTTTTACCCACACCCTAGAGTTAGCGAGTTAGTGCTTGGTCGAGCTTGAGAGGGTGTCCACTTCAACCTGTACAAAATTCTGCAATGAAATCGAAGGGAGACTGTATTCCAAAATTTAGTATTTGCAAAATTTTTTTTAAATTTCAAAATGTGGCATTTGTGAATTTTTCCAAGCAATTCTAAGTGCTTCAATTGAATAAGGAACCGTGTCAAAAATATGCTAAAAATCTATCGTGTACACGATTCATTTACACGATCTGATTCGTGCAAGAATCGTGTAAGCGGCGTGTTTTGATGTCGTTTGATTTGAACTTTTTGTTGCTAAGCTTTAAGCCACTGTTTTGCCACAGTACACCAAAAACCATGTGCTTAACTTTTCTATGTATTCGCACAAGCACGATAAACTTAGCACAAAGTACTTGCAGCCGGAACCTAAAAAGATCATAACAAAAACAAGGCGTAAAAAGAAACGTGTAGAATTCGTGTAATTCTGTACGAAAACGTTTGGAATTAGTGTAAAATAAATCGTTTACAAGATTTTATTTTTGACACGGTTCCTAACAAACTGCTTATGATATAACCCGTTCATAACCTGAATCCTGCTTGTGAAGGATTTTTGAAGATTTTCTAAACTTCCATTCGCAAATCTTCACTAAAACTTATTGCAACTCAGGCTTGCCAAACGTGAGATAACCTACAGCTTAGCTAAATGAATAAGGGACTTGACTTAGACTGCGACTTACAGAAACTAAAGTTTACCATATTGCAGCTTGTACCCGTAATTAATAGGCATGGGCACGGGTCCAAAAAATTGGACCCGGGTACCCGGCACTACCCGAAGCCCTATGTCGGGTAATTGCAACGCTACCCGGGTACCCGACTTCGGGTACCCGGGTACCCGGGTACCCGAGCAGTTGTCGGGTACCCGGAAACAAAATTGCAATTTTAATGCTTATTTTTTTGTTTGCCATTAAAATAAAACAATTTTGCGGCATATTTCAGCTTAATTCTTTTATAAATTTAACTTGCAGGGTGACTGATGCCGAAAAGTGTTGGTATTTGGTACCATAACAAAAGTTTTTGCAGTCCCACTGTGGCAATGGACTCAAACTATTACATAATTCAATAGAATTGTAAAAATATATAGTTTTCGCTTTAGTTAGCGTTTGCTTTAGCTACTGTTTGATATATAGTAATAAAATATTTTCTGGTGAAAAAGAGGTCAGCTGAATTTAGAATGAAGACTTACGACTGATTTACAAAAATTGGCATTGGCATTGGCATAGGGTTGAATTTTAATATAAACTTTACCTAAACAAGTTACCTTGAGGTTGCAATTCTACAACTGGCTTAGAATCAAGAAATCTGTGTTCACCACGATTTTAAAAAATATTTTTCGCATTTCTGTTTTCAAGAATGTTAAATTTATCAAAGTCGTAGTGCAATTATGTTACAAAACCACTAATCAAAAAAACTGGCAGAATGTTGTATCATTAAGATTTTATAAAAATGGACAATCTGTTTGAAAGGTGCATTAGTCTAGACTAGAAAAGAGTAGAGTAGAGTTAAAGGCCGAGTTCAAAACTTTTTTAGTTCAGCTTACTTTCGCGGAAAGGCCGTAAAGAAAGGAAAGTTGCGAGATCCGAATATCGAGTTTTCTCAGTCCCATAGAAGGGCTCATACCAGGTCAATGTATCGAATAGTGTTGTTGCCTGGCCGGTTTTTTGACTCGGCCGGCCGGGCTTGTGAACCCGGCTGGCTGGGCCGGCGGCCGGCCGGCCGGGTTAAACAGGAACAGGCCGGCCGGTCCCATTTTTGCCCTATTTTTCGTGTATTTTAGCAAAATTTTAGCATTAAAGGATGCATACAGTTCTCCTGGTTATATATAACAGACAAAATCCAGTAGTGTCCTTTTTCTGAAGACCGGCCGGCCGGCTGCTTCCGACCCGGCCGGCCGGCCGGGTGATGGCCGGCGGCGGATTGGCGGTATCGTGGGCCGGCCGGCCGGGTTTTCCTCGGCCGGTCAACAATTCTAGTATCGAATGTATTATTTGCTCGTGCTCGATAGCTTTTGTCTTTCCAAACTATTTAAGCAGCCAATATGTCAAAGAAACAAGCAAGTACCCGTAGTTCCGACTTGCAATCGGTTATGGTTCCTCAAAAAATTTGACTAAAATCATCACTTTCAGTGAACTGGACGGATTTATGAAAGTTCAGACCCATTTCTATGATCATTACAATTAGGGAACGTTCTGAAGTCATGATATCTGCTGTGGGAAATTTGTCAAGCAATATTCAATATTGTCACAGTAAACTTCAGCTTAAACTTGTTCTGCAAGAATCCGTAGATCTTTACGATTTACCCCTCCACCAGTCATAAATTATCGGAGTTATTGGGTTTTTATTCCGAGCTTTGTTAGTTCTGCATATGTATGAGCTAAGCTTGTAGGGAACCGTGTCAAAAATAGTTGCCAAAATAATCGTATATGCGAACCATTTATACGTTTAGAAATCGTATTTTCAGTCCTTCTTAATCGTATTTTTGTTCAACTTTAAACGTCTTGAAATCGTATTTTAGTTTGCAAAGCAAATTTCTTTTGTGGCTAAAACTTTGTCTCTCATTTCCTTTTGGCAAGTCTTGTATTATTTGAAAGCTACAGGATCAAAGCAGCGTAGTTGCTTTTTACTTGAAAAACATTGCAAAAACCATTGACTTAAGTTTTTACATATGCTTTCGGTCTGCTGTAATGCAGAAAGCTGCTGATTTAAAAACGCATATCATTCGTATAACCAGCAACAAAAGTCGCATAAAAGATCCCGAAAAATCGCATATACGATTGCCTTAAAGTCGCATAAAATATTTCGTATTATGCGAAATATTTTTGACACGATTCCTAAGCTTCAAAAGTGAACTTATACGGAAACCGAATCGAAAAACTTATTTCATATTATTGTTCTGGTCCCCAAAAATTGCTATATACAACTGTTCAGCAAAATGGGGGTCAAAACTTTTACGGTTCCCTTAGTCTCCGTTTAAAATGAAAAAAATAAAGAATTTCGCTTAATGAAAAACTTTGCAATATTTGAGCTCTGGATGGTTGAAAACATACCCCTACCAAATTTTAGCTCAATTTGTCAAGTTTAAAATTTTTGAGTGTTGTGGGGGGAGGGGGGTAAACTGGAAAATCCCAGTTTTATCCGGTTTTTTCCGGTTTTAACTGGATATCGGGTACCCGAAGCAGGACCCGGGTACCCGAAAATTTTCGGGTACCCGGGTACCCGTCGGGTACCCGACTACCCGTGCCCATGCCTAGTAATTAACGCTTACTCAATATATTTTTAAGTGATTGAAATTGGAATTTCTTAAACCATTTGCACTAAGCCAATAGCTGAACATCCTTATTACTGTCTACATGTGATAAACAGCACTTATATCAAAAGCAACTTTAAGTTAAAGATATAAATAAAATTGATTAGTTTAAAAATTTACTAATAGAACGTTTCATGTAGATTTTATTTTAGACGAGCACGAGCAACCTTAGATTCCAACACGAGATTGCGATGGCAGAATCCTATCCAATACGTCTCCGACCATTCAGGTATGTAGGACCTGCCATGCGTTTACGTTAATCCTTTTATTAGATGGAAACACACTGCTCAGAAGACATTTGAGGCATTAATTAACCGAAACTATTTGAGATAATATTTGACAATCTTTCCCATACGGCGCACTCTCAGTTGAATATGAATTTTGGCTGAGCGGTATAGCAAAAACTGTAGTTTTGTTGCATGACATTCTTAGTAAAATTAAATGTTTTATGTTAGCTTTACTTTCCCTAATGTCCTTTGTTGAGTCAGTTCTACCTTAGGCAATCTCCTTTGTCACTACAGTACTGTTCGAAAGCATCTTCCACTGAAGCCAGCATCAACATCATTGATGCCGACAAATACTAAAGTCTGACCAAAAAATGTAGAAAGCGAAATTGTTTTCTTTATATCTCAAAAACGCTTCAAGATAACTACCACAAAGTATATATTTTCTGAACCGGACTGATGAGATCTTTCTTTTCGTCAAAAATTTTTTTGAAATTTCCCGTGCGATTTCAAAGGGTGCCGCTTTTATATGTACAGAAGGATTGGTACATGGTACTGCCGCGATTTTTTCACGTTGTAGTTTTTCACGTAGTCTCAATGGAGAGTACGGTAGACGCAAGTGTAGATTCTTCAAAATCTTGTATACAACGTTGGCTATTTATTGAAAACTATGAATTTACTGTTTACAGACTAATATAACACTTTTTGGTACTGAAGTTGCACTATAATAATTATAAAGTTAACTATAATGATATAGCAACCGTCAATTTAATTCAATGACAAACGTCAATTTAAATTAATTGTAGGAATATTAGATTAAAACTAACATAGCTTGGCTTTTATTTAACACTATTGTGTTTTTATTTGTTGTTTTACTCGTTGTTTATTTCTTGTTTATTTATTCTGTTTTATGTGTGTTATTATGTGTTTTATGTGTGTTATTTTACTAGTTTTTCTTTGTTTTACTTGTTTTTCAGAGTGCAGAGAGACGGGTGAAAAATGAAGCGCTGATAGAAAATTTGAAACTTTTGGGCTATTCCAAGGAGCAGATCAACAAATATTTGGACGAACTGGAAACACTGCATAAACTGGGTCAATTTCAGCTCACTGGAAGTCTAACTGAGGTAGGCTTCATATTTATTTGTTTTACTTTAATCATTTTCCAAAACGAAATTTAGTTGTCTGGACCCCAGTTAATTAGCCATGTCAACAAATAAATTAATTAATAAATAACACTGTCAAATAGCTCAGCTTTCTAGCAGAAATTGTCAATTATTTAGTCAATTAATGAAAACTAGTTCAGGATTGGTTGGTTGTAAACTTCAAGATAATTTCTCACTTTTAATTTACAACAAAAATGAATTTAAATAGAATACAAAATATGTACAATCATACTGTTCATACAGATGCATAGTGCCATTCTTCGTTGTGCACGATTTTAATGTTGCTTACAATATCACTGTAAGTTATTACCAGTAAATAGGAATGATCAAATAAAAACTTAAACAAAAAACGATAAGTGCCATAAACAATTTATCAACTTTTAGGATTATTTATTTATCAGATTTTAGGTTTAACTCAATTTTTCCATGTAACTGTCTAGATCACCGGAGACCTACAGGATTCACTGAACAATGCGACCCTTGTCAACCAAGAGCATTATCCAGAGTTGGCCGCCGGTTTGCTGGAAGGCGATATTTTCCTGGAGTTGGACTATCTTCAGACGCTGGTCAGTTCGGCCAAAGAAAAAGTCGGTTTTCAGTCCAATCCGGACGCGGCCATTTTGCCCAATCCGGTCCTGCCGGAATCGGACGTGATACCTTCCAATACTAGGTATAAATTTGAATAATTTTTAGTTTTAATTTAATTTAATTTTAAATTTTAATTCAATAATCAATTTTAATTGATTGATTAATTGGTAATTAATAGTTAATTAGGTGATGTTGTTAAACAATTAATAGACCTTCAGAACGATGACGCCATTTGGTCAAAGCCTTGTTTTTTGAATTGCGTAATTTGCTGAAAATTTTTGACTCTCCCCAGACGCATCGACAGAAAAAGTAAATAAGCTTCCGTCTGGGTATTAAGTCAGGATGGCCGAGCGGTTTAAGGCGACAGATTTAAGCTCTGTTTCACCAAAAGTGAGCGTGGGTTCGAATCCCACTCCTGACAAAAGTTTTAATGAAAATAAACAATGATTTACACGTTACGTAATCTATTCTTGGTTCGTAGTTGGGAACCGTGTCAAAAATAGTTGCCAAAATAATCGTATATGCGAACCATTTATACGTTTAGAAATCGTATTTTCAGTCCTTCTTAATCGTATTTTTGTTCAACTTTAAACGTCTTGAAATCGTATTTTAGTTTGCAAAGCAAATTTCTTTTGTGGCTAAAACTTTGTCTCTCATTTCCTTTTGGCAAGTCTTGTATTATTTGAAAGCTACAGGATCAAAGCAGCGTAGTTGCTTTTTACTTGAAAAACATTGCAAAAACCATTGACTTAAGTTTTTACATATGCTTTCGGTCTGCTGTAATGCAGAAAGCTGCTGATTTAAAAACGCATATCATTCGTATAACCAGCAACAAAAGTCGCATAAAAGATCCCGAAAAATCGCATATACGATTGCCTTAAAGTCGCATAAAATATTTCGTATTATGCGAAATATTTTTGACACGATTCCTTGCGAAAACACCACAGTCTGATTTACCAACGGACTATATGCAAGTACCATGCTATTAGAACAGGTAAAGTTAGCGAGTTAGTTCTTGGTCGAGCTTGAGACGGATGTTTACTTCAACCTCTCCAAAATTCTGCAATTAATTCGAAGGCAGACTGTATCCAGAATTTAGTGTTTGTAACAATTTTTTGTTATTTTAAAATGCGGTTTCTGTGAATTTTTCCAAGCGTTCTAAGTGCTTCAATTGTATAACAAACGGCTTATAACCTAATCGGTTCATATCAGGAATCCTGATTGTGAAGGAATTTGAAGATTTTCTAAACAAACTTCCATTTGCAAATCTTCATTATTCCAACTCAGGCTTGCCAAACGTGAGATAACCTACAGCTTAGCAAAATGAAGAAGGGATTTGATTTAGATTACAACTTACAGAGACTTAAGTTTACCATATTGAAGCTTGCACCCGTAATTAACGCTTACTCAATATATTTTATTGAAATTGGAATTTCCTAAACCATTTGCACTAAGCCAAAAGCTGAACATCTGTAATGAAGTGGGTAAGATCAGGATTCCAAATTCCGCAACAGTCTATCACGACTGACTCTGGGTATCAACCACTTCGAGTACACGGAAGGCTGACGCGTTTATCGGTGAGGATAAACTTAGGCACAGGATCTTCGGAAGGTGATTTGTCCAAAACCAAAGATTCCTTGCGGTCAACCTGGATGGGGTCTAGGCGTGAGTTCGTTTGATGAGAATAGGGATCCAGGGGATATCAGAGACAAGCGGGGTCGACACTTGCCGTTTCTGAATAGGAGAATCAGGTCTGTATCAAAGAACACTGATTGAGAATCTTGATTGCCAAATCAAGATTCTAGCACGATGATGATGATGTCTTTGTCGGGACCAAGGGTTCAATTTAAGCACTTACTTGTATACGGGCTATGAATCCAAATCTTGATCGATCCTTATGTCCTAGTCAGTGGATTCAGTATTAGGACACAACAATTTAATAACAGTAGCTATGGGGGTATTAGCAATAATAATTATGACAATGAACAATGAACAGGATTATTATTATTATAGTGCGTACAGGAAATGAAACAGATTAGATTACAAATCACAAACTATATGCGGTATAAACAATTAGACAAACAATAGTAGTTTGCCAGAGTTGCCAGTGTCTAGTTTACCCAAAGTAATTGTTGTTGTTGTTGTTAGGGACAAGGTTCCGATGGCTAAACTAAACTCTACTCTATTCCTCTTTCTTTCCTTTCTTGACTAACTGACTAGCAAGTTATTAACCTATCACCAGACTCTATCGTGTAATCCCTATATGCTAGTGTTCGTGTGATTAGATTATAACTCTTCTACCGTCCTCCTCACTAAAGGACAATACAATATCAATAAGATAAGCTACTTAACAATTTAAATTAACTAAATTAAAGGGATTAGTAGTGCAAAGTTTCCGGTCTTTGGGTGAGCCCGAAATGCTAGTAACAATAGCACTTTCGGATGCTATACGGTTGCCAAGGGTCAAACACAAGGGGGGTCCGGTTGGGAGTTTCCTGGTCCGTTTTGATGTTGA
>JASAND010023326.1:0-14198 GCA_030248195.1 Trissonchulus latispiculum | reverse complement strand
GGTAATACGTATATAAGCATATTACATGGGTTAAAACTTTTCCGTTGCACTTCCAAAAGCGTGACTCCGTCCAATAACATCCGAACCAATCACGCTGACAAGTCCGGTTTCCTCCAACAAACCTCTTTTTTTTTTTTTTTTTTTCTGATGTTACATTCGTGTAAAACCTGGCTGCAAGATCCAATCATTTCAAACCATCTAAATACACATGTATGGAGTTTATTATCAGCACAAACATTTTTGTGTTCAAGCATAAGAAAACTTGTAAATACATATATTTAAAATTTTCGCGTGGTGACATCCCGGGAACAAGCTTAATGGTTTGAAGAAATTTAGCTTTTTGCATGGGAGATTCATAACACTCAAAAAACTTCGACTTAAGCTAAAAACTCTTTTTTCTAACACGTTCTGGGTAGCAGAATTTTGAAATGCCGTCTTTGCAAGGTAAGAAAAATTCCAATCAATTTTAGTAAACATCCGTATCATTGACGTGGTATTTTAACAGCGAATACATTTGGCGTGATGCGTCTTCAAGGAATACTAGGACATGGGTTTTGTAAAGGCAGGAGTACGTCGGTAAGGGAAATTAACAATTGGGTAAACGCAATTAAAGGCAGATACCCCCTCCTCGGCTAACCTCAGAAGAAACAGAAGCGGTTCAGCCGTCAGAAGTCGAAAGTGTCTGGGAAAACAATATTCTGGCCCTTGAAAGTGAGTTTTGTGATTTCAAAAAGGTTTACGAAAATTGCAGGGGTGGAAACAATTTCACGGAGCTTGCCGATTGAACCCCAAATGTGATAAGATTACCAATTGGTGGGCGTGCTCAAACAACAAAATCTGGTGGCCTAACGAACTCCTTACTCTCAAGATATGTAACTTCCCAGAGACTTTAACCCTGCTCAAATAAAGTTTCAGACTTTAATTTCATTTTCAGCTGTTAGCTATACCAGGAAATAGAACGCCAAACCAAGACATTTTAAGATTATCATGTTTAAACGTCCGTATAATGTCAGGATTAAGCATAATTTTATTTGGGGGGCGGGTTGTGGATGAGCATTATTTTGGGAATGGGGCGAGTGGGTTAGGGACTATCTCAACAAAAATTTAGACCAAAGTAGCAACCCTCCCTTCCAGAATATTTGACATGTCGTTTTGCAAATTTCGGCGCCCCTACCCCCCACCCCATCCATGTTATAGAAGGCTAGCAAGTACAAGACAAAAATAATTAAATTTTGTTTTAAAGTATTGCATATTTTGCATAAAATCAAATTTTTCTAAATTATTACAAAATATTTAGCGGTTTTTGTCTGCAATGTTTGGTTTCTGCATCTGTTGTGAAGAATAGTTGCAAAAAGTAACGTGGAAACAGTGACATACACCGGAATCCAACTAGCAAAAATATTAAGTTAAAGACTCATTCAAGTTGACTATACTTTAGACTATGTCCAAATTAAAAAGTAAAAGTAAAAGTATACTACAAATGCAATATAAAAATCGGGATGCGACTATACAACAGAAACTGCCATTAGAAAATCTATCGTATACGAACAGGCTTAGTGATCAACTACATGCAGTAAAAAAAGTGATGGAGGAAAGTTGAATGACCTAGTCAATAGATAGTTTACAGTGAAGATGCCTATGCGTATTTTGAATTGACGGTGTTATATGGAAACCACATATGCGTGAATTACTTGGATATAGTGCAAGGAGTAATGTCAGTAACTGGACCTAGCATTAAATTATTTCATAGTGTTATACAGGGACCAGTTTTGCAGGACTGTACATGTGTCCCAATACAATTATATACAGTTATTTCATCTTTCACTGACTTCATTTCATTTACGCAAACAAATTGAGTATTATCGTTGCCATATCAATGCTGTTTTCATTTACTGTTTGCTGGTCTGCTAGTTTTTGCCGATTGTACAATCATGCCTACAGACTCCAGGTAAATTTTGTTCGGTAATATAGTAGTTTATGTTTCCTTGTGTTTGCTGTCAAAAGTTGATGTTAAGATCAATAAATGCTAATTTGCCATTGGCTTAGCTGATATTATTGCGGGTGAGTATCTTTTCTCATATTCTACTTTACCCAATATTTGAAATGCTTTAATTTTTAAACATTAAATTGGTTCGTTACTGTGTTGTTAATAAATAATTTTTCGTCAAAAGGCAATTGACCAATAACTTCGACAGTTTGTAAAGAGCAACACAAAAGCTTTAAAATTTCAAAAACATTTTAAAAAAACTTGATTATATTTGAAAACCATGGAGATTAATAACGTTTTGTATATGTAGTCTTGCATACAAAGATTTTTCGGGTGCTGAGCACAAATCTGAAATCTCTGTTCCATTCATGTCTTTCTTTAGTATAACGTGAGCTAAAATTGTAAGTTTATCCCGAGCAAACGAAAGCTGAATAGAAAAACGGATTTCTTAGCGCCCTAGAAAACTTCTATATGCAACATATCAGCATTTAGCATCATTCAGTTTTCAGCTCCTTAACAAATTAATTTTTATTTGTTTAATCTATTTTCAAATGTTGAATTCTTCTGAACTAGTACGTTCACTACAGAATTTTGAACTAATTTGTCAAAAAATTAAAGGGCTGGGAAGGAGAGCACATTTCAGAATAGATGGCAATTCAATGGTTATTTAAGGTTGTCAAACCAAATTTTATTTTCCTTTATTTAAAGGCAAAAGTTATCAAATGGCAAGGCTGTAGTAGCTAATGGGTCTTCAGAAATTATACTGTTAATTGCAATTAAGATACTGTTAATTACTGACTCAAGTTTTGCTAATATTAAGGTTTGCTTGGTTGACAACATACAGAACATGTAAAATACCTAGATGAATTTATAAAGTCTTCGTAGAAATTATATCAGCAAGCCTTGTTAAAATCAGGGAGCATTGTATCGTGCCTGAATGTTGTTAATACGGTTAATTATGGTGTAAGTCTTAAAGATTTACTTTAACTGATATTTTTCAGTCCAAAGATTTGGGACCGACCGATTTTTCAGCGCTGACCTTGGATAAGAAAAGGTGTCTCCGAAAATTATTCCCATTGAAGTCTCTCCGTTGCCAAATTCCCAAGTAAGCTTAAATTTGAAAACGTTTTATTTTTGAAATGTGTATCACCTGGGATTTATATAAGCATGAATTAATTCATAAAAGCTGACAATAGACAGGGTCACGATATCGCAGGCGCGTCCATGTTCTGTATCCTAGTTAGTGGGTACTCTGAATACATATTCTGGCAATAATTATTGTTCGCTCAAGTTGGCACGAATTAACATTTAAATGTAGATAAGATTCATTTTTATCAAATTTTACCATTTTTTTCAAAAATTATCTTGAAATTGAAAAATCGCTTAAAACATGAACAGTTTTGCTAGGATTAAACCAAAATTTGCGAAATTTGGATTTGCTCATAGAAGTGTGATTCCGTGAATGGAAAGTAATATGGGAGCTGTAACTATACTGCAACTGCATATGCTTGATTACAGGATGACGTGCAGGCTAAGTTTGCCCTATTGGTCTCACTGCCAAAGCTTTCAGTGCGATGGAGAAATCAGAGCTTCATATTTCGTATTTCCGCACGTAAGTTGGTATGACCGGTTTTCTCATTTACTGTTAGTTTTGAATATGCTATTAAGGGATTCGGTATTTCTGTTCTTCCTTACTATGTGATTAGATGTGGATTTAGCCAACATTTCTCAGCATTCCATACTGCTGAATTAGTTTGCCTGTTTTATATCGAGAGAATTGTACATTTAAGTGTTGCTCAGCAGTTTATCTTACGGAACCATTGCTAGGACTCTGAAAATTGGTACTGTGCTCAGGACTACCAGTATCTCTGTATCATAACAGTATCTTAAATTGCGTGTCATGATTCTGAAATTCAGTCTTGTTATTATGCTGTTCAACTATTGTATTCAGCGCCAAATCAAATTTTCCAGAAATAGTTCTGACATATAGTGCTTTGATATCGTGTAAAATAATCCTTAGATCCATGTATACTTTTCTGTGAGATACAATCAAAGTGCGAAATATTGGGTGTTGTATGTCTATACGGGTGGAGGCTAACTAACGTCTAATGAGCTGTGGTTTACCGAATGAACCCAACTTTGCTCCAATTAATACTCCAAGTGTCTGTCTTAACTTACATATGTAAAAATGACGTGATTTGGTTAATCCCTGCGTTCGCAGTGCTAGATTACATTATCGATATTGTCGCTGTAATTTGGTGCCATTTCGAAGATGTGAGCCAATTACTCCAAATTGCTGTGGCAGAATCGGCTGAAACTTTGCGCGTTACAGGCCAGTGAGTGTTCCAAGATATGCAGAAAGCTAGATCACTAAACCTCGCTGCAGTGTTTAGATATGCACGATTGATTTCTCTAAGTATGGATGGCTATCGCTCCAAAAAGCTCTAAGACAGTTGTAAGTGCATACTGAACGAAAGAAGCGTCGTATCGAAAACGGATTTCATATTCGGATTCAGCAGGTCAATTAACCCCTATAACCACCTTTTCGGCGAAATCGGAGACAAAAAATTTTTTGACCCCACTCTTACTGCGCTTAGATAGCTTTTCAGGCCTAAAAATAAGGGTTATATCTTAACAAA
The DNA here is from genome assembly GCA_030248195.1 of Trissonchulus latispiculum. Taxonomy (NCBI): domain Eukaryota; kingdom Metazoa; phylum Nematoda; class Enoplea; order Enoplida; family Ironidae; genus Trissonchulus; species Trissonchulus latispiculum. Next base: position 9,572 of record JASAND010023326.1, on the reverse strand, counting down.
AAGTTTGCTAGCACACTAACCAGAAAGCCAAAGCCCTCGAAACCTACAGACAGTTCGCGCCCATTAGAGCCTAATATTTGCTAAAAAGCTGGGGTAGGCTAGGGGCTGTCAATTTTATTAGATCGAAAACGGCGCACGGTCACATCGCAACTTTTCGCCATATTTCAAACTTTGAGCTGTTATAACTGAAGAAGGAAGCAACGCTCGAAAGTCGGAATACTTTTAATATTTAGCACTAGTAAAAGTTAACATGTATGGCTGAAAGTTTCAGAATTGGTCAAACCGTTAATCCGCCAGAGCTGAAAAAACCTTTTTGAAAAATCCCATTTTCCCAACAAAATTTGTACTTTGGCGTCCTGCCAAAAACCGTGTATGTGAGATATATTGTTGCCCACCCTAAACTTTTTTACTTTGATATGTTGGCTAACGTTGGGGGAAAAGTAGCTCTCTCCGACGATGTCGTGCCAACCCGCTCGTAGCCCTCCTTAATAAACGAAAGAAAGAAGGATGTCACTACAGCACCTCCGATCTGAAAAATTCGAGAAAGGGATGTGGATCAAACCCATAACCATTGGCTTTTAGGCCATCGCTCACCGACTGAGCAACTCAGGCGCAATCAAACCAAGCTTAAGTTTGAGTTAACTTAATTAAATTTACTTGACAAATTCGACATGGTCAAAAATTGGCGACCCCCTCCTTAATGATCCATTTGTGGAGATTTATCGATTAGAATCTAAAACTTATTCTGCGAACGATCCGTGAAGTGAAAATCTATCTAAAGCAGTGGCCTGTTCAAATGGATTTGACTGCAAAATTCAGGATTCAAAATTCCAAATCTTTTAATTTCCATAATTTTGTTTTAATTTTTTATTATAACTCTGTATAATTTCTGTTAACAGCAAAGCTTCAAGCTTTGAACATACAAAATATGAATTCCGTTTGAACACTAGTTGTCCGCTCACCAAGAACGGACATGGTAGGGAGTAAACAGTAGAAATTTAATTCTTCTGTTAAACTACTACCGCATTCTAGCGCTTGAGAGAACATGTTCTCTTAAGGTGGTGATTCCTTTTGGGCACATATTGTTGTTTGGCGGCGTAAATCAAGATGAAATTTGATGAAACTTTCCGAAATAAGTTCTTTTAGCGCTCTAACACCCTCCGCTCAATCCCGATTCGAAAATTCGAGATTTCCGGTCAGAGTGGTTATTCCCCATTTCTGAACGCTTGGCAGCCGCTATACAGTTATGAGTATATTCATTCAAAAGATCTCATTGAGCGCTAGATTTTTGCTTTTGAAAGTATTTTTCTAGCGTTTTCCTATCGAGAGATATAGCCAATTTTCTTATCTTGGCGTCAAAAACTTGTCATTTTTGCAGAAATCAAATAATCCATTATTTCTGGAGCTACGCAAGCCATATAATTAAACCGATGGTGTCGACTTAAAGGTCTCACAGAGGTCAATTATCCGAGGCATGTTAGTTTTCCAACGGCTATTCCATAGGCTGCTATCATAAGAAATGTAGTTTTTGCGAAAACATGACCAAATTTTTTCCAGCGATTGTGGAGCACTTACTATGCAAGCTAGGGGGTTGCCACTTGGCGGATGTTTTCTACACAAAATTACCCCGGGACCCTTTTTTAGTTGTCCCGATTGCTGTTTCCTAGCTAAAGTAGTCGCTTGCCAAAGCTGGGAAAAGTAGGCAAAATCCAGGTTGCGCTTACATTTTAGCTAATTTCTCTACAACGTAGAGAGATTTCACAATAAATAAAAAAGGGTCTCCAGCTATTTGATAAAGGTATCGAATAATGTAAACGATGTATTTCGAAAATATTTACTGCAGGCTGCAAAAAATCTGAAAAATTCCACTTCTGCAAAAGTGCGTTAAAAATTTTGTCAAAAACCAAACCTAGTTTCATTGTATTCATTAAAGAGAGCAAATATTAAGCTACATTTTGATATAAAAATGGCTTCTTAACTCCAAATAATGAATGGGTAATAATGGTTCAAAGTTGATGTCTCCAAAAGGAATCACCACCTTAAGGTGGTGATTGCTTTTGGGTACATATTGTTGTTTGGCGGCGTAAATCAAGATGAAATTTGATGAAACTTTCCAAAATAAGTTCTTTTAGCGTTCTAACATCCTCCGCACAATCCCGACTCAAAAATTCGAGATTTCCGATCAGAGTGGTTTTTCCTAATTTCTGAACGTTTGGCAGCTACTATACAGTTATGACTATAATCATTCGAAAGATCTCATTGAGCTTCACATTTTTGCTTTTTAAAGCAAGTTTCTAGCTTTTCTCTACCGTGAGATATAGCCGATTGTCTTGTTTAGGCGTCGAAAACTTGTCATTTTTGCAGAAATCAAATAATCCAACATTTCTTGAACTACGCAAGCCGTAAAATCAAACTAAGGGCGTCGATCTGAAGGTCTAACAGGGACAAATTATCCGACGCATGATCGTCTTCCAACTGCTATCCTGTAGGCTGCTATCATAAAAAATGAGTTTTTGCAAAAACACGAGCAATTTGTTTCCAAAGATTGTGGAGCATTCATCATGCAAGCTGGAGGGCTGCTACTAAACAAATGTGTTCTACACAAATATACCCAGGGACTATTTTTTAGTTAAGTTTGCCCTGATTGCTGCTTTCTTTCTAGCTAAAGTAATCGCTTGACAAATTTAGAAAAAGTAGGCAAAATACAGGTTACGCACACATTTCAGCTTATTTCTCTATAACGAAGAGCGACTTCACAATAAATAAAAAATCGTCCCCAGCTATTTGATGGAGGTATCGAATGATATAACCGATGTCTCGCGAAAAAATTTACTTTAGTCTGCAAAAATTCTGGAAAATTATACTTCTTCTAAAATGTGTTAAAAATATTTTAGAAAAGCAACATTAGTTTCGTGGCATGCATTAGAAAGCGAAAATGTCAAGCTATATTTTGATATAAAAATGGCTTCTTAACTCCAAGTAATGAATGAGTAGTAGTGGTGCAAACTTTATGTGACCAAAGGGAATCACCACCTTAAGTGAAATACGGGCAACAATGGAAATTTTTCTGATTTCACTTAAGGTGGTGATTCCTTTTAGAGACATCAACTTTGACCCTTTATTACTCATTCATTACTTGGAGTTAAGAAGTCATTTTTATATCAAAATGCAGATTAATATTTTCTCTTTCTAGTGAATGCAATGATACTAACTTCAGACTATTTGGAAACTATTTTCCTGGATTTTCGAAGTACTTTAACTTTCCAGATTTTTTGCAGACTAAAGAAAATTTTTTCGTGAGGCATCGGCTACATCATTCGATTCTACTATAAAATAGCTGGGGACCCTTTTTTAATTATCATGAAATCACTCTTCGTAAAAAGAAATTAGCTAAAATGTATGCGCAACCTGGATTTTGCCTACTTTTCCCAACATTGGCAAGCGACCACTTTAGCTAGAAAGCAGCAATCGGGGCAACTAAAAAGGGTTCCCTGGGTATTTCTGTGTAAAACACGTCTAGTAAGTGGCAACCCTCTAGCTTGCATAGTAAATGCTCCACAATCGCTGGAAAAAATTTGGTCATGTTTTTGCAAAAACAACATTTTTTATGATAGCAGCTCACCGGATAGCAGTTGGAAGACTATCATGCCTCGGATAATCGGCCTCGACGAGGCCTTCAAATCGACACCCAACAGTAAAATTTTACGGCTTGCGTAGCTCAAGAAATCGTGGATTACTTGATTTCTGACATTAGTTTTTAACGCCAAAATAAGACAATCGGCTATATCTCACATTAGAGAAGAGCTAGAAAGTTGCTTCCAAAAGCAAAAATGTAGAGCTCAATGAGGTCTTTCAAATGAGTATAGTCATAACTATGCAGTTGCTGCTCAACTGTCAGAAATTGGCAAAAAGTGTCCTGAACGGAAATCTCGAATTTTTGAAGCGGGATTGCGCGGAGGGTGTTAGAATGTTAAAACAACTTATTTTGGAAAGTTTCATCAAATTTCATCTTGCTTTGAGCCGTCAACCAACAATATGTGCCCAAAAGGAATCACCACCTTAAGTGGGTGTTCCCTTACGCGCGAGAATACGGTAATAAAATTGCCGCTTTAAGTACGCAGCATAATGAAATGTAGCCTACATCTGATATTTTTAGGGCGAAACAAAGTTTCGTTCACGCGAAAAACTTCTATTATCTGGTGTGAGTCCCGCGGATCAGGTTGGTTGGCAAAACGGCTTTGGCAAACCACATAAAAAGTGGTGTTCCACGCAAAATTGACAGGTGGATTAATGATAATTATTGTAGGATCATTTGCCGCAGAGTCGTGCTGCGTCTAGATCAATCAGTTTTGCAAATAGATCATTAAGTGGGAGTGTCGAGGAGACTGCGTTTTCTAAGGTGTATCTATGATTTTTACGTATACTGCGCGTTTGCAGGCACTGCATGCACTATAAGTAAGTATCGATAATCTTAGTCTTTTTGAAAATATTCTGAAAATTCGGTTTTCGAACTTTCGGGCTTTCGGAAACATAGATCATTTCCAAATACATTCGAAACATTAAATTTCACAGAATGGGTCAAATTTTGGATATTTTCAAAAAATAGCCTGAAGAAACAGCTATGGAATTCATGCACACAACAACCAGCTGAAAATGTCATCTAGAAGTCGGACAACAAAAATGTTGTGTCAGATAAATATGTAATGGAACAACTTGGATCTTGCGCTCAAAATGGTTAAAAAAGTCAGTTTCTAATTGGTTATCATTCTAAAAGGAGTTTTTACAGAAAAATAGGACTTACGATCCTGCTTATGTTAAGTTTTTAGTTTTGATATTGTGTCCAAGCGATAATTAATTGTAATTGTATGATTGTCAAAACCAGAGTTGCCAGTCCCAATTGGAGCATTTAATTGGCCTTACTAGAGAAAAAGCTTCCAAAATTACATCCTATTACTAGCACAAGAGAAGTGAAACTACAAGTTTAGTTAGGATTAATTAGCCCAAAATAATGCGTCTATCAAAAGATTCTGACTCTGGCTAAACTGCCAGAATCACGATCTTTCCGCAGTGCAAAAATGTTTAGCAAAATTCCATGGAAAGGCATTCCGAGGAATCACAAACGAAAATTTTCCGTCACAGTCGGCTGCTTTCCCAGCAACTTTCCGCATTGGCTGCGAAGAAGCAACATTTCAGCACAGTTGGCAGCTTTCCGGACAACTTTCCGTCAGACTGCACAATAGCAAAATTCCAACACAGTCAGCCAATTCCTTGGAATCATGCTATTGAGGTGGTTTCTGCTGTTTTTGCTGGTTTAGCAAAAATCCGTGGATTTTTGCTGTTCCCGCCTTGATATCGCTAATGTCTTTTATTATTGTTATCTGTTCACCGTTAGTTGTTACTTGCACAGTTTATAGTAAATTGCTAATTGCTAACGTTAATTGATAATTGCATTGTTTTCAGTCGTACTCATACTAAATATCCATGGATAAATAGCCCATAAATAGCTCATATTAAATAGCCAGCCATTCTATGGAAGATTTTTACACTCACTTCAAATATTTCACGTCAAACTTTCTGGCACGTGAATGGTGCTCTAGTTGCACCCCAACCGGGTAATTTATTTAGAACATGAATATATCGACATACAAAATAAAACCGCAGATTAATAAACATACAATCATAATAAAACGTCGTTTTGAACAGTTAAATGATGCAATTATAAACCAACGTTTTGAACTGTTACAACAATTAAAGGTGTCAAAAGTTTTCATAAGGTTTTTAATCCAACAATGCCATCCATTCTTCTTTTCAGGGATCAAAAACGTCGTCTTCACAGGCGGGGTCCTCCTGAACATCTGGCAAATTGATTTGGCGCTGAATACAATTGTTGAACAGCATAATAACAAGACTGAATTTCAGAATCATGACACGTAATTTTAAGATACTGTTATGATACAGAGATACAGAGACCTGAGCACAGTACCAATTTTCAGAGTCGTATAGTTAATGGAGCCGTAAGATAAACTGCTGGGCAACACTTAAGTGTAGAATGCTTTCGATATAAAACAAACAGACTAATTCAGCAGTATAGAATGCTGAGAAATGTTGGCCAAAGGAAGGACAGAAATATCCAATCCCTTAATAGCATATTCACAACGAACAGTAAGTGAGAAAACCGGTCATACCAACTTACGTGCGGAAATACGAAATATTAAACACACAAATATGATTTCTCCATCGCACTGGACGCATTGGCAGTGAGACCAATAGAGCAAATCTTAGCCTGCACGCCATCCTATAATCAAGCATATGCAGTTGCAGTATAGTTACAACTCCCATATTACTTTCCATATTACGGAATCACACTTCTATGTGCAAGGCCAATTTCCGCCAATTTTCTTTCGCTTAATCTTAGCAAAAGTGTTCATGTTTTAAGCGATTTTTCAATTTCAATAAGATTTTTTTTAAAATTGGATAAAGTTGATACAGATGAATCTTATCACATTTACAAATTAATTCGTGTCACCTTGAGCGAACAGTAATTTTTGCCAGCATATGTTTTCAGAGTAGCCACTAACTAGTATGCAGAACATGGACGCGCATGCGATTTCGTGACCCTGTCTATTGTCAGCTTTTATAAATTAATTCATCCTTATATAAAACTAGGGTGATACACATTTCAAAAATGAAACGTTTTCGAATTTAAACTTACTTGGGAATTTGGCAACTGAGAGACATCCATGGGGATAATTTTCGGAAACACATTGGTTGTCCAAGGTCAGCGCTGAAAACTGGTCGGTCCCAAATCTTTGGACTGAAAAATATCAGTTAAATGACGAGTCAATCTTTAAGACTTACACCATAAATTTTAACAACTTTCAGGCACGATACAATGCTCCCTGATTTTAACAAGGCTTGCTGATATAATTTCTACAAAGACTTTATTATTATTCATCTAGGTATTTTACATGCTCTGTATGTTGTCAACCAAGCAAACGTTAGTTAATATTAGCAAAACGCGAGTCCGTAATTAACAGTATCCGAATTGCAATTAACAGTATAATTTCTAAAGACCCATTAGCTGCTACGGCCATGCCATTTAATGATTTTTGTTTTTATATAAAAGAAACTAAAGTTTGGTTTGACAACCTTAAATAAGCATTAAATTGCCATCAATTCTGAGATATGCTCTCCTTCCCAGCCTTAATTTTAAATTTTTTGACAAATTAGTTCAAAATTCTGTAGTGAGCGTACTAGTTCAGAAAAATTCAAAATTTGAAGATAGATTAAACAAATAAAAATTAATTTGTTAAGGGGCTGAAAACTGAATGCTAAATGCTGATATGTTGCATATAGGAGTTTTCTAGGGCTCTAGAATACGCATTTGATATCCGTTTTTCTATTCAGCTTTCGTTCGCTCGGCATAACCTTACAATTTTAGCTCACGTTATACTAACGAAGACATGAATTAGAACAGGAATTTCAGATTTGTGCTCAGCACCCGAAAAATCTTTGTATGCAATGTTTTTCGAACGAACGAACAGAACATTGATTCAACACAGCATTTCACAGAACGTTATTGATCTCCATAGTTTCCAAATAGAATAAATTTTTAAAATGTTTTTGAAATTTTAAAGCTTTTGTGTTGCCCTTTACAAACTGTCGAAGTTATTGTCATTTGTCTTCTGACGTAAAATTATTTATTAACAATACAGTAACAAATGTTTAAAAAATTTAACTTTAATGTTTAAAAATTAAAGCATTTCAAATATTGGGTAAAGTAGAATATGAAGAAAGATGCTCACTCGCAATAAAGGCAGCCAAGCCAATGGCAAATTAACATTCATTGGTCTTAACATCAACTTCTTGACAGCAAGCACATGTTGACAAAAACTGCAATATTACCGAACATAATTTACCTGGAGTCCGTAGGCATGATTGATTTTGCAATCGGCAAAAACTAGCAGACCAGCCAACAGTAATGAAAACTTAGCATTGATATGGGCATAATACCATAATAGCAATAGCAAACCATAATACTCAATTTATTTGCGTAAGTGAAATGAAGTCAGTGAAAGATGAATATACTGTAACCGTATTGGGACACATGTACAGTCCTGCAAAACTGGTCCCTGTATAACACTATGAAATAACTCAATGCCAGGTCCAGTTACTGACATTACTCCTTGCACTATATCCAAGTAATTCACGCATATGTGGTTTCCATATTACACCGTCAATTCAAAATACGCATAGGCATCTTCACTGTAAACTATCTATTGACTAGGTCATTCAACCTTTCCCCATCACTTTGTTTACTGCATGTAGTTGATCACTAAGCCTGTGCGTATGCGATATATTTTATATTGACAGTTTCTGTTGTATAGTCGCATCCCGAAATTTATACTGCATTTGAAGTATAGTTTTAGTTTTGTCTATTTTTAATTTAGACATATTTTAAAGCATAGTCAACTCGAGTGAGTCTTTAACTTAGTATTTTTGCTGATTGAATTCCGGTGTATACCATTGTTTCAACGTTACCTTCTGCAGCTATTCTTCACAGTAAATGCAGAAACTAAACTTTACAGACAAAAACGCTAAATATTTTGTAATAATTTAGAAAAATTCTATTTTATGCAATACCTTAAAACAAAATTTAATTATTTTTGTCTTGTACTTGCTAGCCTTCTATAACATGGAGGGGGTGGGGGTAGGGGCGCCGAAATTTGCAAAACGACATGTCAAATATTCTGGAAGGGGGCGTTGCTACTTTGGTCTAAATGTTTGTTGAGAAGTCCCCAACCCACTCCCCCCATCCCCAAAATAATGCTGCTCATCCACAACCCACCCCCAAATAAAATTATGCTTAATCTTGACATTATATGGACGTTTAAACATGATAATCTTAAAATCACTTGGTTTGGCATTCTATTTCCTGGTTTAGGTAACGGCTGAAAGCGAAATTAAAGTCTGATACTTTGTTTGAGCAGGGTTAAAGTCTCTGGGAAGTTACATATCTTGAAGGTAAGGAGGTCGCCAGGCCCCCAGATTTTGTTGTTTGGGCACGCCCACCAATTGGTAATCTTATCACATTTGGGATTCAATCGTCAAGCTCCGTGAAATTTTTTCCACCCCTGCAATTTTCGTAGACCTTTTTGAAATCACAAAACTCAAGGCACCAGAATATTATTGTTTTTCCAGACACTTACGGCTTCTGACGGCTGAACCGCTTCTGTTTCTTCCGAGGTTAGCCGGGGAGGGGGTATCTGCCATAATTTTAATAGCGTTTACCTAATTGTTAATTTGCCTTACCGACGTATTCCTGCCTTTACAAAACCCATGTCCTAGCATTCCTTAAAGACCCATCACGCCAAATATATTCGCTGTTGAAATACCACGTCAATGATAAGGATGTTTAGTAAAATCGATTAGAATTTTTCTTACCTGTTTTTTTCTAAAGCCGGCATTTCAAAATTCTGCTACCCGGAAAGTGTTAGGAAAAAAGTTTTTAGCTTAAGTCGAAGTTTTTTGAGTGTTATAAATCTTCCATGCAAAATGCTAAATTTCTTCAA